>JAJEJH010000091.1:588633-655967 GCA_026122585.1 Anacardium occidentale | reverse complement strand
TTGCAAATTTGTGAATGGGGTTCAACAGTCGCATTGAATTGGGTTTGGTTTGTAATGGTTTCAGGGACATCGATTGACCAAGGGATTGCTTATGTGCTGATGTTGGTGGCGCTGGTGCTCACTTATCTCATACACGCCGCGGACTTGTATTAAAAGCTTGTAATCTTCTAGCCTGTCAGCTATGATGAAGAGTAATTTGTGTTGGATGATGTTTATGCTTGGTAAGTCTGAGATATTGGGGCTTGTTTGTACCTGGTTTTTATTGGCTTTGACGATTTGTTGTTGGGCGTGCAGCCATTGATAATGTTCTTCCGATGTTAGGCAGCACTCTGATTGATCTAGACTGAGATAATGATAATGGCAAAAGCAGAAAGCAACTGATAATTAGCCAATAACCATGGAAATAAAACATGATATGCAGTTTCGACCACAATGAGCTTTCACATTCCACTTCCAGAAAGGATTCAGAAGCTATGTAACATTTTACCATCCAGCACACACCACCACTCATCACCACAGCAAGGGGTGGATTTGATCTGACTCAAGCCTAGTCTAGGGCTGGCTCTAGCTTGGATAAAAACCATAATGTCTAGCTTAAGCTCAAATTCAATCTCATTCAAGCTGGTCCACAATATAATGGGCTACATTTTGCTACCATGCCACCTCTGCAACATTATAAACGATAGGTTTGGTTTTGTCAAGAAGACTCCAACTCAAACTAAGTTGCATTGAATAATTATGCATCTTATTTAGGCACATAAATTCAGCTACAACCAACGAGAGATGGTGCCATTTCTATTATTCCATTTAACAGTAGTCTATTACAAAACGAGCATTCAAATGTAAGAAATAAAGTTCCTTGTCAACTTCAAAATTTGTCATGGAAACGCAGATTCAATATATTTGGGTAATCATCAAAATATTAATAGCATTCCCCATCAAAATGGAAAAAATAGGGGGTGATTAAGGGGAAAAAAAGTTTCCTCAACATTATCTGAAGAAGCCACCGTTAAAAATCCTAACCATACAAAATTTCTCAAGCTTTCTTGCCAGTTGGGCCTGATTCCTGCTGGCCTTTGTCAGCTAATGAGAATTTCTTCACTTTCTGAGGAGAAAATAAACAAGAAAAGGTAAAAGTGCATTCTGGAACGAAAAAGCACAAAAGAACCAGAGAACAGACATAAATGTCTTTGTTTAAGTAAAGTTCGTATGAAGCATGATAAACAAAGGTATTTATGTCAACAAAGAACACCGAAAAAGCAATAGCATTTCGTTTTCACAATCTCAAATCATGAAAAGCTCTAGATCATGGCAGTACCTTTGGAATTCTGAATCAAATAACAGTCTCAAGACTAAACTTACATATAAGAATATGTTCAGATAAGCAAGCTTAATAGTTAATGTGATCAACCTATTACATGTGCATGGAAAACAGAAAGGAACAGTAATCATAAATGCTTTAGATAAATTGATATAATCCACAAAGAGAAAGGAAATTGCCCGGAAGTTAATTTTGATCTGTTCTAAACAGCTTTAAGGCTAGAATTCCAAATTTATGATAAGAACGTAAAGCAAGAACCCCAAAATTACAGAACTTTGTTTCCTCGTTGTTTTCTGGCTGAGATCAATAGAGATTATTAAATTTGGTTACTGAACAAGCATATTCAAAATCTCAAAAACTAGTTCTTAGCACCAGAAGTGAATTTACCACGCATATTGAACACTGAAAACCTCACAAATAATTTAAGTTTTACCCATTTCACCTACCATAAAACAAAACATCTTACTTACGCTAATAAGAACAAACAATTCAAATTCAGAACTTAAGCCTGAAATAATTTTGAAATTTCAGCTTAAACGAAACCACAAACCGATGAATCGAACCAAAATAAACTGAAAATGTATAATAAAATACCTTGTTGAGGGCACACTCTCTTAAAACTTGCAGAAGATGAAGACATTTCTCGTGATCGAATGGCGATTGTGTAACGCAATTGAGAAGATCCAGCGCCTGTTGTGCGCACTCCGGCTTATCGCTTGTTTTCTCCATGGGTGGTTTTCGAATTTGGGTTGATTACAAAATTAGGGTTTTACTATTTCGGGTGCAAGGCTGTTAAACAAACAAAATAACTATCTAGGGTTTTATGGGACGGTTGTCGTTCTGATGAAAATTTTGGGGGTGCACATTGGAAATTTCTCCCGTCCCGTCTTTAAGAAACTGCAGCTTTAATTGCCAGTTTAGCCCGCCGCGTGCCGCTGTTTTTGGGATGCATCCAATTTAAATATCACTTGTCTTAAATTCAGTCAAATAAAAATAATTTAATTTAAATTTATCGAATTAAAATTAAATATAGTTTAAATTTGATTTAAATAAAAATAATTTAATATAAGCTTAACTTAATTTTTGCCCAAACTTATAATTTATATTTATAATTCAAATTTATAATATATTAATAAAACGATTTTATTTTACCTAATAATAGACAAGATATTGTTTTATTTAAACGATATCGTTTTAATTATTTTATAATATAATTCGAATTAAGCCATAATTTAAGTTTAAACCGAATCAAAATATCCATTAAATATGTAAACCACATCGAATTAAATTTTCTCTAATTTGAGTTCAATTTAGTTTAAAAAATGAACTGAACATTTTAACTCAAACTTAATTTGTATTCAAACTAAACAAATTTGAGCTGAATTAAGCTAGCTTTTTACCAAAGTTAATTTAGTTTGAATATAATCCTAACTATTTTTTTTTTTAAATAATGATAAAATTAAATTCAATCTGAGTCAATCTTGTAGTTCGGATTAAATAAATCAAATTTAAATAAAAAATTGAATTTGTTTTTATAAATAAGAGTATTTGATTAAATTTTAAAATTAAATTATTTTAAATCTGAATTTGAGTGTTGAATTCATTTCGAGCTGAATCTTTTAAAATCGAATTGCTCTTAGACTGAACCATGTCGATTCGGGTTCAGTTCGGATCAAATATAGCTCTCTTACAGTTCGGATTAAATCGGAGCTAACCTGCTGATCGTATTCCGCTTTCAGCTTTAAATTGGGCCTTAATTCAACTTGATTACTTTTAGGAGCTGAAGTCGTTGGCCCATCCTGATTTGGGTCTATCCTTCCTTGGGCCCAAGCCTTTTGTGGAGCTCAATTTTAGTTGGTGAAAATATCTTGACAAATAATGAGGAAATTGAAAGCAATAAGGGAAACCCCACAGCACAAGAAGTGCGTGTGTGAGTAATGGAGTATGGGCTTCGGTATTAATTTCTACATCAAACATCACGAGATCATGACCCAAAATTCTACAGAAATTGACTATAAGATTTAGGAAGGAGCAAAAGCTAAAATGACATAGCTGTCGCCTGTCGGTAGGTGAAATTGACAAGCAAAGGAATGGGGCTACTTGCCTGCTTTGCCACCCACAGTACATGATGAATACGCCATTCATGATTCAATTTCATCAACCAATCAGGAAGCATGCCGGCTGGGCCCCTCAAATTGAAACACAACATCTTTTCCTCCTTATTTTTCCATGCACATTTCACGTGGCTCCCCTCTCTCTCACATCTCCTATTATTTATACCATCCAATCAATATACGTTTTTTATTATATGTTTTGTTACTTTATTATAAAAATTCTACAAATAAAAATATATAAATAATAACATTTCATGATGATTGAGTGAAAAAACTTTGACAATGGGATTGGATTTGAACTAAATTATCTCTTGAAATAATTGCAACTCTATGTTTTTTAGTAAAGTATTTATGTCTACCAGCAACCAATATTACTAAATGTGTATGTTATTAAGTCTCGTTGGTATACTTTCTCAATGTTGCACCTAAAGGTGGATTATAACCGAGCTTGAACCTAGACTTGGGATTGTCGAGTTTGATTTATTTCAACTTGTCGAACGCATCAAATACCCAATGTAATATTAATGCACATTAATAAAAAAAAATAAAGTATTGTTTTTCCTAATTTGAATCAAAAATCTTTAACTTGCAAACTGAGCTCAATAAGCGAAGCTTACAAAATTTAGACTTGAACTCGCTTCAATCAAGTTTTTTTTGGGCTCATTTAAATAGAGTTTGAGCTTAATTCTAAATTAATTCGATTTAAATTCAATCCTAAATATACATACGAGCTCATATATCTTCCTCGCATATTTTAGACGCGCACTAATCGTAAGGGGGAAATTTTATTCTTGGGCCGACAAAGCCCATTCCTCCATGTGCCAGAATGTGGATACAGGTGCCCAGGAAAAGAAGAGATGCCACGTCAGCATATAAGAATCGGGACCAGGAATCACAGCCGTAAACTGTGGTCGATGAGCTGGGAATCGTGGGGGATCCGGGGACCAGAGTGCCTAGTGGCACACTCGCACTGAACGAGGTGATGAAATACCGTTAACCTGACATTACGTGTACGGTCATGATTGAGTCTTACCTGTAGAGGTATAGAGGTGGAAAAACAAAGGTCTTCTGGAATTGCTTGTTTTTAGTTGAATGAATCTTCAAATTCTGGAGTTGGCCGTAGAAACTGCCTTTGTGGCTGCTTTGCTGTGATTCCAAAGACCAAAAGCAAGCACGCCCAGGAAACTCTAGCAGAACAGAAGGTCAAAAACTTGGAAAATTTTATACAGTTTTTACACTATGGACATCCAAATTTCCCATCTGGGTTCATTAATATCAGTACCATTGTACAGAATAAGGCTCAAAAACAAGTGAAATTGAAGAGTTGTGATAAGGGGTTTGTTGGGGTTTTAATTCACAAACTCACAGAATTCATATGACTTCGAGGGGCCACAGATTTAAATTGGGTTGTGCTCAGAATATATGAAAAATCCTAGTTGCTGGTTACCTTGGTGGGTTAGAAAGCCTGAAGGGCTCTTGACAGAACGCAGCAGAGAAAGGGACATGTCTATTAGCCTTTAATACACTACTGTAACTACAGCTCAAGTTTATCCCCAAGAACCAGAAAAATGAAAAATTGTCAAAAAGATTCATGGAAAATAGGTCACAGGACAAAGAAAAGGACATGCTGGGGTTTGAAGGGCATGTTTGTTATGGTAATTAAGCAGGGTAGGATGGTTGATGTCAGGTATAAAGACAGTATACTGTAACTATACATGACAAACTGTATTTATTAAGTTCTTGGCCTTTTGGTTCAGGTAATAAGGTAACATGTTTTGGCTTCTTTTATGAAGCTTACCTGGTATGAGCCATGGAAAATTAGTGCAGAGAAGGGAGCAAATATGGCCAAAATCTGGCTAATCTTGATCCAGCTAATCATGGGACCACCTTTGATCAAACTTTGAAAGTTGAACCATCAATTTCTTTCATTTCTTGAAGGTAATAATGTCTAACTTGGCTTAAAAGAATAGTTCCCACAACATAGAAAAAAGATGATATGTTTCAAAATTAATTGATAACATATTAAGATGAAATCTTATTTTACATGACTAAATTAAAAATGATTAAATCGAAAAGATAGTTTCTGATTAGATGTGAAAATGATAGATCAACTCAAATAAGAGTTTTTTTTGTATAAAATCTTTGGATTGGATTTAGGACTATTTCGTAATTGGGCAAGTAAAGTTTCAATTCGATTTCTCTAATTTTGCCTTGCGAAAACATATTTTCATACCAATAACCGTAATTAGGTCCATGCATGCACACAAATTTATCGAGTGTGTGTAATGATCTTACAAGAAATCAAGTAGATTATGAAATTATAAAGATGAGATTTCACTAAATTTATTGATTAACTAGTTGAAGAAGTATTTGAGGCTTCACCAACTTAGAAGCAAATGAGACGGGACCCAGAGACGAAATTCGATGATCTTGCACTTATCATCTCTCACCTCTTTGTTATACTCAAATTCAGGTAACATGGCAATCTCAATGTACCCATAGTCCATAAGGGTCAACCCCTCTTCCATTTCTCTTATAGCAATCTCGTGTTGTTTAGGTGGTATCAACAAGATCTAAGACTGTTGTGGTATTGAATTCCCATCATCATCTTCAACATTCATTTTAAAATCTTCTCTTCTTCAAGCTTTTCCATAGCCTCATCGTTTTTATCACTGTTTTTATCTTTTTGTATGCAAGAACTAAAACAATTCCTTTCAATTGTTTCTTCTTCTATGCCATCAAATTAATTTTTCAAGAATTAGAATTTATTTTTATATTAAAATTTGTTTCAAATGATTGAAAAAGAGTTATCGGGTTGTGGGTAATTGAAATGGTTGCATAGATGGCAATAATGAGATTTCACTTACAAGTTTGAATTACAAATTTTAAAATTTAAAAATAAATAAATTATTATATTTAAAACGTTAATAAAATGTTTTAATTCCGGTATTCAAAAGTTTTTTCTATATTATAGCAATATCCATGCCTCAAATTTGTCAAACTAAACAAAAAATAAAACAAAAATATTAAACAGCATGGCTAAATTTCTTTATATATTACTTTAAACAAGATTCATACCTGATAATTTCATTTCAAAATCTAGACATATTGTTGGGTGGATCCAGGACATGTCATGTTTTGTCATGTTTTTGTTATTGTAAAAATCAATCTTCTTTATTACAGCACATTAAAACATGTTTCCTTTCTGCTGCTGTGTTAATTGGGGCAACCACCACCACTTCTAACTTCAACCAAATATTAATATCAATGAAGAAAATAATGGCCCTTTTAATGGTCAAGATACACTTGTGCATATAGGGTAATGAAACGTGGACAACCAAAAACAAGGGTCGGATTTAAATCAAATTCGAATTAAGATTACGATCTAACTGATTCGAATTCGATAAATTATTAGAAAGTCTACTAACAAATTTATATTTTCTATCGATTTTTTTTATTTTTCAATAATTTTTCTTCTCAATTTCAAAAAACCCTGTTAAAAAATTTTCTGATGTGAATTTACATTACGACGATAACAGAATTCGAATCGGTTAGATCGAATTTCAAAATTTAAATCTCATTAAAACGTGGAAATCAAAATCTTGAACAAATTTCAAAATTTTGTGCATTTTAAATAATAACCCAGATGAAAAAAGAAGCCTGCAATTATTTACTTTTTTGTGTCTTGCCATTACGAATCTTGATTGTAGCCGAAGCTTGTTCCTGCCTGTATAGAAGGATAGGAAAGTATGCTATAAAGTCCCAATGGAATCAATGCTTCTGGTAAGCTTTTTACTTATACCCTATGCTATAAAATTATCTTCTCTTTTCACCACTAAGGCCGAATATGAATCAATAAGTTTCGATTGGTATGAATAAATTTAAATTCGAATTAATCGTTATAGATTCAAATATAACTCAGACTGATTTATATTTTGATTCGATTCGAATTCAATACCCAACAACAACAATTTATTGTGCTATAAAGGGTAATGATTCCAAACAGTATATCGCAAATATAGTAAAGCTAGAAGTAGCAAGGGGTTTTTATTTTAATTAGAAGGTGAAGCGGCACGTGTTAACTGCCGTACGTGTGTTCTTGACGTTTAGTTAGCATGCTTCCCGTCACGTGCAGCAACACGTGGTGTCGTGCTCCACATAACATAATGGGCCAAAAAGAGCAAAAGATTAGAAGAAAGGACGCCATACTTGGCCAAACTCGTCCGTCACCGTTACTTTGACGGAGTTAATTATATTGTAATAAAATAACAAAATACAAGACAAAAATAAATGAATAAATAACAGAAACACATCCGATACTTCAGTTCCCGCCGATAACAAAACTTGCCGAAAAACCGGCATTCACAATGGCCAGAATCGGTTTTACACAGAACTTTAAATAGCAGAGACAAGAGGATCTGACGCGAATAAGTCACCGATGTCTTGAAAAGAGTCGTCGGTTCGCCAATTTGGAAGTCCAAACCCGAAATCCGGGTCCGAGTCTAAAAACATCCTATCGAAATCAAACTGGTAAATCCCAGGTTTTGCACTATCCTCGTCAAATAAATCAGGTACGGAGTTATTGAAATCGAAAATATTGTTACTGAACAATGCATCGAACGTCGAATAATCCGAGAATTCTGGGAAACTTTCCGACACAGACGATTCTTCTCGTATATCCCGTGCTTCACTGGCGACATCTCGCGATTCTTTGCTTCTTTCTGGCTTGGCGTATTCATTGGAAGGCGAGGGACAACGGAGGACAGAGACAGGAGAGTCAAGGTTGTTAATGTTGTTGTGAGACTCTTCGCCGGAGTCATAGCCGGAGCTAACCGGCTGCTTGGTTCGTGGCGAAAGTTTTTGAGGAGGTGTAGTGAAGTTGGTAAGGGCATCAGGTCCACGTAGCTGAATGGCCGCGTTGTCATAAACCATGGCTGCCTCTTCAGCAGTATCATAAGTACCTAACCACAAACGTACACGTCGCAGAGGATCCCTAATCTCGGCCGCCCATTTTCCCCAAGGTCTCTGTCGTACGCCTCTAAACTTCTTACCAGCCGGTAGCTTCATCACCGGCTTCAGATTCGCCGGAACTCCAACTTTCCCAGATGATTTTTTTCTCGCAATCCTTGATTTGCCCCTCCAAACGGCATCATTTTCGTTGGAACAAGACTCTATGGTAATCTCGTTGACAAACTTCTTGACCCGAGGTCGCGTGTAATGTTCACATTCTTCGTCACTAGAGGAGTCAGTTGCGTCACCATCAGTGACTGAAATCCTTACAACTCGGCGCTTCATTGTCGGAGCTGTTGTTGAGAAAGGAGCAAGAAGTTTGGTGTGGTTAAGGTGTTCAGAGTATTTGATTGAAGGGATAATACTACTTCGATCCATGGATGACTAAACTTTCAGATTCGCATTGAAGTGAAGTAAGCGTGCGGGGAGGCCTCAAATAGAGTGGGAAAAAGGAGCGAGAGATTCCTTTAAGGCAAAACACGAGGAGAATAAAGAGGGCTAAAGAGAAAGCTGATGAAGAAGAGAGCACACGTTAAAGAGAAGCTTGAAACGGAGAGAAACCATTAAAGAAGGAGAAATTTCAAAGAAAGTTACACTCTAAAAAGGAGTAAATGGAAAAAGCCCAGAGAACATAAGCCTAACAAAGAAAAGGATATGGTGGATTGATGAGAGAGACCCTGAACAAAAACAAAAAAGGAACTTCAGTTGTAAAGAGCTTTACCGGAAAAAAGGAAAACGAATAAATGTTCCAAATCACCACCGTTGTTTTACAGACGATGCCTTTGCAGTAACTTAACTTTGGATAATTTCGAAAATCCCCGACTTTGAATCTGTTTTCAGAGAACAAAAGAGCAAGAAGAAAGAGAGTCGAGTAGAGGAAGCACAGTCAAGCTATTTTATAGGATCCCAAATACTCGTAAATCAGTTAAACCGGTTTAGGTGGCATTTAATTATAAATTTTTTAATTTCTACTGTGGTCTTCACGTTAAAATATTTTAAATTTAACAAAAAAATTATTTATGCTACCGGAGATTACCGGGATCCGGTCACTTAAGGAGATATTTTTTATACGAGGCGCCGCAAAACCCGGAACACGTGGCAGAAGTGGTCCCTACTAAAGAGGAAATCCAATGGTAAGTGTAGACTTGGGCTGACTCGGCAAAAGATTTCTTCTCGAAAGTAGGGATTCGGGTCACGTGAGACCGGACACTTGGTTCAGTCTACCTTTGACTAAAGAATATTAATCTTAATCTCTCATTCTCAAGCCCGGTTAATTACCAACTAATTAACAATTATTACATTTCCAAAGTCGTTTTAGTCATTTCGATCCGTTCAAAAAAGGCCCGTTACAGTGCAGTGCATGCTGGCCTGGCGAAAATTTTTTAAATTTACCCTATTGTTAGAGTAAATGACGTTGTCCCACCCAAGCTTTGACCGAAAACATTTTTCAATCTCTCAATGGTTAAAAAAACACTTTAACACCCCAAAAATTAAGCTATGCTTAAAAAAATAATGTTGCAACAATAAAATTATTATTTTATTATTTTATAAATTTAAAAACATTAAAATAATAATTTTATAGATTTCTTCTTAAAATCAAAAACACGATAGTTTGACATTTTTATAAATTTAAAAAAATTGTAATTTTTTAAAAACTTTAATTATTTGTGTTGTTTCATCACCGTCATGATTTCACTGTTATCATAAGTTTCATCCTTGTCGATAACTAAAATTGCAATAGGAAAGCAAGTGATAGAGGCTGAAAACATATGTGTTAGAAAACGAAAAACATGATGGTATATAAAAGATAATAAAATTAGGGATTGGGTTTCTGGATCGTATCGAATACTTTTTGACTCAAATAAAATAATATGACATTTAAATATATCAAGATTTTTCATGTTATTATTTTACTATTGAATATAAATTTTTTAAAATATTTTTATATTATTTGTTATGTTGTCATCAATTTTTTACAGATGTCATAAAATTATAATATATTAAATTTATCTCATTAATTTTTTAATTATCGGCATGTCGTTTTTAATTACATCACGTGATCTATAGTTTGATGAAGTTATTGGCTTCGACTTCGCTGTAAATTTGTACCACATTTTATTTACTCTAGCCATCAACACTCCCGTCATGTTTTATTGATTAATTAAAAACTCCCTTCGCCTTCAAAAATCAAGTGAAGGGTATCCCGGTAATTTAACTTTTGTGGACTTGGGCTCGAAAGCCCAAAAGAGTTTGTTTGTTTTGGTTGGAAACTCGTTGAACGACGTGTCGGACAAAGAAGCCGTCCAGCTTGTTGGCTTATTCCAATGGCTTTTATTCACTTCGACATACATGAATATTTAACTAATATGATTTGATAACAAGTGTAATTTTGTCTTCTTGGACTGATTTTATATGGCAAAAAACATGGCTTTGCTTTATTTTTATATATAGATTTAAATTTAAATCGATTCAAACTCAAATAAATATTGATTTATGTTATTTAAAAAATTTTGTTTGAATTAATGATGAAATTATTAAAAAAACTACTGAAAAATGTTAAAAAAAATAAATGAAATATTACACAAAAAAAATAAAAAATCATCAAATAAAATGAAATTTTTAATACCTTTTTGACGTTTAGATACGATAGAGAATGTTATGCGATATGAAATTTAACCCTAAAGATTGTAAGGCTCACGATAGATCCCAAAACTTCTAAATTATGCATTTGTAGCTTTTAATAGGGTGGACTTGTGTGTTTTTACGAGCCAACTTGCCATTATATATTTTTTATTTTTTAATTATTTGTAATCTTTATTATTTTTAACAAATTGTGTTAAACCGTCTCATAAATCAAACCTTGAAGCTCCCGACATGGCCTGTAATTTCTTGGATCGTGTCCTTACAAAACATACCAAAAAGAGAGAGTATAAGTTGTGTCATGAGCTAACTTGACTCTCTTATCTTATCTATTAACAATTACTTTGATTTGAGTTGACTTCACTCAAACTTAGATTTAATTTTTTCAATTCAAATATTTAACTGAGACTGAACCAACTCAATATAAATCTAACCAAAACAAATGTAGTATAAACAGTAATTATCTTTTTTAATTTTCTTTTATTGATATATTTAAAAATAATCTAAAAATTTAAAACGTTATCTAAATAAATGAATGATTTTATGTGGGCTTCTGGAAATGACAATTAATGTAACTTAATAAGAAATAATTGAGAATGACGTTGTTAAATAAATTCACAATAAATATAGTTAAAAAAATAAAAAAAATAAATGATATTAATATCAGAGATGAAAATCATTTGTCGATTTTATCTTTGCATTTTTTCAAAATTAATAAAATTATATTTATAATTTCATTGATGCAAAAAATATTTCCAAAATGAGAAAACAAACAAAGAATGTGGATTTTCAAATTCTTGGAGCCTGACGAGACCAAAGACATAATACATGAGACAGGACAAGATCTTGGTCGAATTTAATGTTAATTAAGTTAAGTTGTAATTAGGTTATAATTAAATAATAATTAGGGATGTCCACGTCATCTGGGTTTGGCTTTAATTAACATTTTCGTCTCCTCCTAGAAGAAGACGCCACCTTTCTTTGAGCCCACAACATTTTCTGATTAAGTCAACCTGCACTGTCACCCAGGCGGGCTTCGTTTTTATAATTGCTTAATCATATTGTTTTAAATAATTAATTATTAATAATTAAAAAATTATTTCTTTTCTTAAATTTTATTTTATATTATGGGCCAAATGACTGTTTACCATCCTAAATTTACTAAAATGGTAGTTTTTTATCTTTTAAATTTTAAAATTTTTTTATTTTTTTGTCATAAATATCCATTTATATAAATTTTTTTTCTAAAATGACGTATATTTAAGAGTTTTAAACATATTAGGGAGTTTAATTAAATTTTTCATAAAGTTTTTAAAATTTCAAAAAGATTGAAGGTGTTTTTATCAAAATTTAAATTTTAATAATTTTAAAATTAAAAATTATATAATAAAAATTTGAACAAAATATAATATTTTATGATTAGAGTTTTATGTTTAAATTAGTAAATATATATTTGTAATTTAATAAATTAAGTAATAATAATAGTTTCATAGTTTAATACAAAAGAAAATACAGTTATTTTCTAAGAAAACCAAATAAAAATCTCTATCACAAGTAAATAAAAGATGAGATTTTGATTTTTTAAAAATTTAAAAAATAAAAATTTATCAATATCTTGAAGCATGATAGATTAAAAAAAAAATTAAGGGAGTAGTCTAAGCGACGCTGTCGTTTCGATCCCATATAGGAGATCGGAGGGAACTGGGTGGGTCCCACTTCAAACACCGCCATTTAAACGGTTCTCAACGGGAGCCGTTCACGGTTTTCAAGCATTAAGAACCGACACGTGTAGGTCGAAGGTTCATGCGAGTGGAGGTGACGTGGCTGTAATGCTGGAATGTAGTCGAAAAGTAAATCAGAGGAGCTGAAATTGAGGGCGGCTTAGTTAGGTCGGCCACGTTATGGAGACCCAAAATCTCCATTAGAATTTATGTTAATCAGACCTAGGGCTGTACAGCTCGGATTCGGTTTGATTTTATAAAAATCGAGTTTAAGTTTAACTCCTTTAAATTTGAGTTTGATTATTTTAAAATAAATTATGTTCGAGTTTAATTTAAACATATTCATCAAATATTTAAAATAATATCGTTTTAATATATATTAATCAAAATAATATCGTTTTAATTAATTTAAATGATTTTTATCAGTACATAAATTTTATAAGACAAGTTCGAGCTTGAATTTATTAAGAATCCTGAACTCGTTATTAATTATTAAATTATTATTTTAAATTTTATAATATATATATTTAACAATTATCCATATATTTTAATTTAAAAAACAAGATTTTAAAATACGGGCCAAAGGACAATTTCCCACCCATAGTTTGAGGCGGGGACAAAGTCCCACCCGTTGAAATTGAAAAGCCCGGTCTCCCACCCATCAACTATTTTTAATATTAAAAATAATATATGTACAGTAATAATCAGAGGTATTTTTGTTTTTTTAATATTAAAATTTTATAAATTAATAAAATAAATTTTATTTAAATATAAAATATTAAAAATTTAAAAAAAATTTTAAAAATTAAAAAATAGAAGCATAAGGTATGCTTGTGATGGCTGCTTCTATTTTAATTTCAAATTTTAAATTTTAATATTTTAAAAATATTTATATTTAAAAATTATTTTATATTTTTATTATAAATTTTTAATTTTTAAAAGGGTAATTAAGTCATTTCAATAAAATAATAATAAAAAAATGGTTGATGGGTGAGAGACCAGGCTTTTCAATTTCAACGGGTGGGACTCTGTCCCTGCCTCAAACTATGGGTGGGAAATTGTCCTTTGGCCTAAAATACGATATCCCCAAATTGTATCATAAACTTGTAACTCATTGAGTTGACTATCCTTAAACTCAAACTTAGTTTTTAAATTTATTCTCGATTTTTTTTAATATTTGGTTCAATAAGAAATCATCCGACCAAGAATGATTGAAAGCAAGTTACAAATGATCAAATCTAAAGTGAAGAGATTGATTAGATTCAATTAATGGAAGAAAACATTTTCTAAATCATAAAACCTGATTTTCTGGGACTCGCTCCTTTCCTTTCCAACTCGTACGCACGACTCCGGCTTCACACGTGCAAATTTTTTATTAGAAGTATCTGTGTAAAGATACAATTATTAATGTTAATTATTGATTAAATACTCTGAAGTTCAAATGCGACGTCGTTGGATATTAAAAGACATGGAATGGGACACAGTTCCCTTTAGCAGAAGACAATATTATTATAAAACTAAGCTTTAACTTTTATGGGGAACAGGGATTGCTTTTTTTTTTTCTTCACTATTGAGTTTCACCATCAGACCTTCTCAGGTTCAAATCGAATTTGAATGCCCTCGTGATTGATTTTATTAAGTCAAAATTAAGAATACTTTGAATTTAAATAAATTATTGAACTCAAAGTTTGAAGTTTAAGTTGAATTTATAATTCAAAATTTTAATTTATATTTGTAATTCAAATTTATAATTTATTGATAAAACGATATTATTTTATTAAATGATGAGCGAAACGGTTTTAAAAGAATAGCTTAAATGGCAAAGGTAGGGATGCCTAAAAAAGAAAAGTATTAAGTTTAAAGTCTATCAGAGACATATTAAGATCAAAATTTTTGACTTACTTTATATAATGATTATAGGATCAGTTACTAGTCAGAGGTTTCATCTGTTTAGTATAATCGATTCAACCATAAAAAGACAAACTTGTTCAAACAAAAGGACCTAAATGAATTCAATTTGAATCAAATTGATTACTGTGATAAATCTAGTTTGGTTCAGAACTAACCTAAGGCAATCCTCAAGGGATAATTTGATTTGAGTCAAATTCAAATAATTTTTAAATTTTAAATTTGAGTTTGACCAGCTTGAGTTGGTAATAGAGGTGCTAAGGGATCAGGTCGGGCCGAGCCAAGACTTACGAACTCGTAAACCTTTAGGCTAGACTGGGTTGAGATTTTTTGAAAGTTCAAAGCATAACCGAGGCCTTTAGGGTTGTACTCCCCATTGGCCTTTAACGAGCCAATCTGTGAACAAAAACAATGCAGTCTAATATTATTCACTATTATAATATTTTTAAATGTAATATATATTATAAGTTATAAATTCAAAATTAAAAAACCATTGTAGTGTAGTAGTGGGCCAATCCGACCTTGGCCTGTGGGCTTAACCCTAAGGCCCCGATCCAGCCCATTAATCAAGCAGCCCTAGCTTGACACAAGAAATTGTGTGTTGAACTATCACGGGCAGCCTGACCCATTTAGCAACTCCACTTAGCAAACAATAATTTTAAATAAGATAAACAGTAATGTTAAGAAAAAAAAATTGTATGAGAAGAAAAAAAATCATTATACCAAAAAAAAGAATCAACGATAAAATGAGTTTTAATGTTGAGAAAGATCTCGAGCCAAGAAACTAAAATTTCTTTAATTTGAGTTCAATTCATTTGAGTCAAACAATGAACCAAATCCGAATCTAATCAGCTCGAATCTGCCATTACTAATACTATTCAATTAGACCATCAATTTATTTATGTTTTGTTGATGTTTGGAAGATAAATTAATAATAATAATAATAATAATAATAATAATAATAATATAATGAGCTTTGAGTTGAGATTTCATTTGTGATTCCAGGCTTTTAACAAAGGGTTGCATGTTCTCTCACCAGATGTTTGACTGTGATTGTTGAGGGACTCGAAAAACAGTGTGCTACATAGTTTTGAGGCCTAGTGGAAAATGTTTGACACATTTTGGATCGTTTCGGGGGTTGTTTCTGAAACAAAATGTGCAGACTGCAGACCATGTTTTAATTTTTGTATGAATTATCATTTTCTTCAGGATGGGTCGCTTCGCACTCGGATTAGTCAGGAGTGATTTTGTCAGATTGAGTTGTTGCTATCAAGAAGGTTATGAAAACTAGATCCGACGGGTAGGATTCATTCAACCGGGACACAGACAAATCCGATGATAACCATAACAATAGTAAAGAACTTGTTGACTAGAGCTGAACTAGAATTGGGCTGGTTCAAACTTTAGAGAGAGAGAGAGAGAGAGAGAGAGAGAGCTCCTTTTGATCAAACTTACAAAGAATTATTTTTATTTAAATTAAATTTAAAAAAATTTAAATTTAACTTGATAACCTCAAACTAAACTTTGAACTACATTTTTTTTTTTTTTTTCATTTAAACCGAATTCAAATAAGAAAACATTCAAACTCGACTATCCAACCCTGGCGCAGACCCACTTAAAACCTTTTGTTTTGCCTAGCACAAATAAATGAAAGGTCATTTATTTTGCTCCTTGGCATTGATTGATCATATTTATGTTATCTGTTTGCCTAGTTTTGTTCCAACAAGACTAAATTTAAAAAAGGCTCCTTAAAAGCTTCAATAGAGGTTGCCAGTTTCATAATGAACCTCAAAGCTACTATTGGGAATATTAAGTATTACCAACTCTCATATTTAGAATTTCTTTTATCAACTGCAAAAACTACTTCCTTATACAACGAAATTGAATAATACTATGTTTACCAACTCTTCTAACAAATTGATGTGTCAGAATGTGATTGACCAATCTATATCTTTAATTCGGAATCACTCAATCACATCTATAGACATCGGTTTGCATTGAAAAGCTAGTAAGAAAAGTCAATAAATATAGTGTTATTCATCAAGGAAGTAGGACTCTGACAATAGCACACATCAAAGTATGAAAAAAATTTCCATACAAACAATTTAAAGCAGTAAATGTTTTTGGAGGACTGAATTCATAACTCTCCCTTATGGTCCCACATACAAAGAGGGAGACATGTCAAACTTCTTCATGCATACAGCATAATAGTTTAAAGACCGAAGCCTCAACGAAAGAAGACTTCACATTACATTACACACACCTGGCATTAAACTAGCCCATTGCATACTTCTGGGTCCAGCTCCTGGCAGTTGTCTCATACTTGCTCCGGTCAGTTTTGTACATGTGTGCAATCTCCGGCACCAACGGGTCATCAGGATTTGGGTCCGTTAACAGTGAGCAAATTGAGAGCAACACCTATAAGTAAACAAATAAGAGTCATTTATCAAACATGCCAAAACTAAACTTCATGTTTATTAATCATATGTAATTTGAAAGATTTAGTTTTAGAACTAAATATTTTGTTAGTAGAACAAACATAACATGAGCTTTTACTAAAAAAAGGAGTTAATTACCTTGGAAATGGTAAGGGCGGGGCTCCATTGCTCCTTTAATATATCAAGGCAAATGCTACCATTGCTGTTGATATTAGGATGAAAAACCTTTGTCCTGAATGCAACCTGAAAAATTTTCCACATAATCAAAAGTCAAGACATGTGAGTTGAAGAACTGAAATTATCTTTAATTCCCACACATTGAGGAAACCCTGAGGTACCTCCTCAAGAAGGGGGGCACATTTGGAGTTAACTATTTTAGTTGAGGACCAAACGATTCAGTTTCAAAGATAACATATATCAGGAAAAGAAACGAAAGAGACTGATATTTTGGTTGTGGGATCTTTTTGAAAGCATACATGTGAATGTGATGACAAGTAAAGCCCAAACCTAAAGAATGGCTACAGTATGTTGTAGTTGGACCCTGTGAAAGTTTAGAAATAATGGTTTTTCTATATATTATAATTGATCAATTTACACATATATTTATATCAAACTCACTCTAATCCTAAGAAGGAATAAATCCTAATTTTCCTAATATATTTTGATATCTTCCTAATGTATTGTAATCTACATTAATACAAGATATACACAATATTCAACACTCCCCCTCAAACTGGTGCATATAAATTATATGTACCAAGCTTGTTACAAATAAACTCAATTCGAGACTCCCTCAAAGATTTTGTGAAGATATCAGCCAGTTGTTCATTAGAGCAAACATAACTAGTAGAGATACAACCAGAGATAATTTTTTCTCGAACAAAGTAACAATCTACTTCAATATGTTTAGTTCTTTCATGAAACACTGGATTGGAGGCAATGTAGAGAGCTGCTTGATTATCACACAGTAATTTCATTTGTGGAACATCTGCAAACTTTAATTCCTGAATTAATTGCTTTAACCATATAAGTTCACAAGTTACAAGGGCCATAGCACGATATTCTGCCTCTGCACTTGACCTAACAACAACCTCTTGCTTTTTACACTTTTCCATGAAATAAGACTTCCTCCAACAAGGACACAATAACCAGATGTGGAGCGTCCATCAGATGGAGAACCTGCCCAATTAGCATCTGAGTATCCAATGATCTGTGTATGACCCTTATTCTCATATAATAATCCTTTTCCTGGAACTCCCTTAATATACCTCAGAATCCGTAAAACTGTATCCCAATGACTGTCACACGGAGACTGTAGGAATTGACTAACCACACTGACTGAAAAAGAAATATCAGGTCGAGTGATTGTAAGATAGTTGAGTTTACCAACAAGTCTTCGGTATCTTCCAGGATCAGTAAGAGGATCCCCCTGTCCAGGTAGCAACTTGGTATTCGGATCCATAGGTGAATTTATAGGTTTGCAGTCTGTCATTCCAGTTTCTTCAAGGATATCAAGAGCATATTTTCTTTGAGAGATAACAATACCATCACTAGATTGAGCAACTTCTATTCCCAGAAAGTATCGAAGTAGTCCTAGATCCTTAGTCTGGAAATGCTTGAACAAATGCTTCTTAAGTTGTTCAATACCATTCTTGTCATTCTCTGTAATAACAATATCATCAACATAAACCACCAAATAGATGCACTGCCCCTGTAGAGTATGTCTATAAAATACTGAATGATCAGATTCACTTCGAACCATTCCAAATTCCTGAATAACCGAGCTAAAACAGCCAAACCAGGCACGAGGTGATTGTTAGGTTATGAACAAAACAAGTACACCCAAAAACTCGTGGTGGTAAAGAAAATAAAGGTTGAGTAGGGAATATAATAGAGTGAGGTACCTGACGTTGAAGGACAGAAGACGACATCCGATTGATTAAATAACAAGCTGTGAGAATTGCATCTGCCCAAAAAGATATTGGAACATGATGATGTAATAATAGTGTGCGGGCAGTTTCGACTAGATGCCTATTCTTTCGTTCAGCAACCCCATTCTGTTGAGGGGTATAAGGACAAGAAGACTGATGTAGGATACCCTGACTTGTCATAAATGCAATAAATGAGGCAGAAAAGTATTCACGTCCATTGTCACTTCGAAACATTCGAATAGATGTATGAAATTGATTTTTAATTTCAGCACAAAAAGATTCGAAAATAGAAAACAATTCTGAACGATTTTTCATTAAATAAAGCCAAGTGCATCGTGAATAATCATCAACAAAAGTAACGAAATATTTAAAACCTAAAACAGAAGGAACACGACTAGGACCCCACACATCAGAATGCACGATTTCAAACGAGAACACAGCCCGATTATTGACACGTTTGGGAAACGATGAACGAGAGTGTTTTCCTAACTGACACGACTCACAATTTATTGAAGACAATGAAGAAAGACCTGAGACCATTTTCTGTAACTTTGACAAGCTGGGATGACCAAGACGACTATGGAAAAGGGCAGGAGCATCACCAACAAGACAAGCTGTAGAAGCAGAAGGCAAAGTGAGATGATACAAACCCTATGACTCATGCCCTGTGCCAATCATCTGTCCCGTCCGTCGGTCCTGTATATAAACAGAGTCATGAACAAAAGTTATGGAACAGTTCAAAGAACGGGTAAGTTTACTGACAAAAATAAGATTAAAAGGACAATGAGGTATATATAAAACAATTTCAAGGGGTACAGAGGGCAAAGGTTGAGCTCGTCCGACAGCTTTAGCCACTGTCTGGGATCCGTTTGCTAAAGTGATAGACGACAACATAGAACGAGAGTAATGAGAGAGTAAGTTGAGATTACCAGAGATGTGATCAGATGCACCTGAATCAACAACCCATGGTCCAACAGAGGAAGACTGACTGAGGCATGCAAAAAAATTACCCTGAGTTGAGACGGAAGCTGTGGTCGAGGAAACCTGTTTGGATGCTTGGTACCTAAGATAATCTTCAAAATCAGCACCAGTTAAAGTTATAGATGACTGAGAGTGTTCTGTAGAAGATTCTGAACGAGTTTCAGGAGGATTTGCATGTACTACATTGACAGTACAAGGTAGTCGTCCATGTAATTTGTAACATTTATTTTTTTTGTGTCCCCACTTATTACAATAAGTACATTTAGGTCTGCCTTTGTTACTCCGATCTTTAAATTCGTTTGTAGAGGATAGCTGGGATTGAGAAACTAAAATTGATGAGTCGGAAGCTGATGATCCGACAACCATGGTTGGAGAAGAAACTCGAAGAAGACGAGAGAACACATCATTGAGAGATGGCACTGATGGACTTACAAGAATTTGATCTCGTACAGGCACAAGATCAGGCCCAATAGCAGCAAGAGTGAGAACCATAAAGAGTTTATCTTGTTGTGCAAGATCTTCTTCAACAGTCTTACCGACAGGGAACAAAGAATTATATTCGGATTTGAGAGAGGCCATCCTTCCAATGAAATCAGACATGCTTAACCCTTGTTGCTTTAGATTGACCAGATTGGATAACACTAAATACAATCTCTGAATGTCGTTTGTATACAAAAGTTTAGCTTGATTCCATATCTCAACACAGGTACGATATGCCTTAAAAATAGGATGAAGGGTTGGATCAATAGTTTGCCATAACATGCTACATAAGAGGGCATCAGTTCTAATCCACGTAGATTTATCAGCATGTACATCAATGATATTGGTAGTCAAATGATTTTCAAGACCTTGACCTAAGAACCAAAGCTCAACTGAAGCGGCCCAAGAAGTATAGTTCATGCTGCCAATCAATTTTTCACTTGTAATAACTGGAGCAGAGTTAAAGTTAAAAATCGAACCTGATTTCGTACTTTCAATTGACATGGTTGGCTAAAAACACAATCAACACCAGTAGATAATCAATTAAAACTCTTGAATATGAGCAAAAGTACACGCAGGAAGTAATCAGAAACAAGAAACCACTGGATCGACAGATCTGGAATTTTTCGGTGACCGGAAAGTTTATTCCGACGTCGGAAAGAGCTGATCTTGGCAGGAATAGAAGATCGACAAGGTTTGAGATGAACTACGGTGGCGGTGTAGCTCCACGTGCGGAGGAGAAGGAGATCGATAAGGTTAAGGACCAGAGAGACGATCGGCCCGTGGCTGCACGTGCACCGGAGAACGACGACGAAACCTTAGGGGTTTTGCCGGCAAGAGAGAGTCGAGTCGAGTCGGAGGGAGCAAACGGATTTCTGATCTGACTCTTGGCTTCGATGGTGTGACAATAGCCAAAGAGATGATCCGCACGTGGAGGCACTGTAGCGGCTGACGGTGACCAGACCTTAGGGCTTTTGCCGGCGAGAGGAAGACAAATCGATAGATGGAAGCGGTTCTGTGATCGAACGCCTAGAACGAACTTCGCCGGAAAGAGCTAGGGTTTGTCGTCGGAAAATTTCAGAAAATTAGGGTTTATGAAAAATTAGGGTTGGTGGCTCTGATACCATGTGAAAGTTTAGAAATAATGGTTTTTCTATATATTATAATTGATCAATTTACACATATATTTATATCAAACTTACTCTAATCCTAAGAAGGAATAAATCCTAATTTTTCTAATATATTTTGATATCTTCTTAATGTATTGTAATCTACATTAATACAAGATATACACAATATTCAACAGACCCAAAGTTGAAGGTATTTATCCTTGGCCTTGAATGGTGTGTGTCTGTATGTGTATAATTGTATATATATTGGTTAGAAGTACTTAAATTTCAGTTACTGACTCAAGAGTAATACATAACAATGAAGTTCCAGTACAATCACCCATAAGCCAAAAAAAAAAAAAAACTTATAATAAGAATGAAGGTCAACAACTTAAGGTTGACAGAAGGCCCTGGTCCCATGAAATGAATTAAACATCATTTAACCACAAACTAGTTTTAAATTTTAAATGACAAAGAAAAAAATAATTATAATCTAATGCCACACCAGGCTATACAATAAATGGGAGCCTCACACAATCAATCATTTGGTTCTAACACCAAAGAACATTACATTAGAAGTAATTCTAGATTTCAAAACAAAATCATATACATGTAAATTCCAATTGGTTAACAACTAATCAGCAACCACAGCAAGACAAGCCAACTACCCATCTAATGTGAACCACCTTTGGAAACTAAAAAGAAAACTCAAATGGTAATATGCAATTGTAACATGAGTGATGCTCTAAATTTCTAAACAAGAACCAAATAACTTCAATAGGGTATCATGCATATCACACATGCTGAGCTACCATAGGATTAAAACGTCAAAATACTCCCTTTCTTGCCACAAAGCAAGTGAATGTATGTTATTGATATCAACTGTTAAGGTTTTAAATTTTGATGCTGATGATATGTTCAATCTAAAACTATGATTTATAAATTGAAATAAACATCTGCAAGTTGATACTGAAACAGGAAAAGGTAATGAAAACAAAAAATAGACAGATTCACCCTTCAAAAGGCAGTTGTCATTCCAACGGTCAAAGCGTAAAAGTTACCTTAGGTGGCTTAAATGGATAGTCTGGAGGAAAATGAATTGTGACTAGAAACACTCCCCCAGCATATGGACTATCAGGAGGGCCCATAATGGTTGCTTGCCAATGGAACATGTCTTCAGCAACGGGGCCTAATGATATAAATGGAAAAGAAGGAAAGAAAATCAGATTGCAAAAGCTATTGCACACAAGGAAGATGAAAGATGACATCTTAAATTTCCTGCTTTCGTCATACATAAAGTGTGAACAAAAAATCACGACTGTAAATATCTTTGTATCATATGGTAAAACTGCACATAAAATGATGTAGCCTTTTATAATTTCATTTGTTTTCTACATGCCATACTTAGGAAAATAAAACAACTCTGTCTCTCTTTATCATCTAGCAGCCAAACAAATACTGGAGTTTGTTTACACGAAAAGCATAACCATAAAAACTCTATTTGAAGCTCAATTTCATGGCTGTTGTAGCTACTTGTCGAAATTCGCAACTCCTAAATTATAATAATCTCCACGCGCAAAACAAAATCCTTAGAAAACAAAGAGACAAAACCAAAAAAAAAAAAAAAGTTCGAACTCTCACAGAAAATTTTCAGAATATAAACAATTATTCTTAACCTGCAACAGATAATATCTCATAACTCCAGTTTCTTCTCCCAAAAATTTGTGATATACATATAGTCACACAAATCTCTTAAAACAGCTCATAAAATATACAGATACGCAAAACATAACAAGATCAGACAAAAAACAATTTAAAAAATCGGAATAAACAAACGACGAGATCAACAAAACCAAAAACCAAAAGAGAAAGTTCAAGAACAAACCAGCGCTGCAAGAGGTAGGAGGATCTTTCTGGAGATCCTTCAGCTCCTTCAAGATCCGCTTCGACGCCATAACCTTTTCTCTCTGTTATTGTTATTTTTGTTTTTTATTTAAAAAAAAAAAGAACAAAAAGAAAAACCTAGATCAGCCTCGGCTTCGATCCAGAATACAGAAAATAATCAAAAAATCAAAAGTAAAACTTAATAAAAATCGTAGAAACGGTGAAGAGAGTGTACCTGACAGAGATCCTCCTTGTTATTATTATTTGAATTTTGGAGAAGAGAACGGAGAGTCTTACACTAAAATAGAAAATTAAAATTTTTTTGTATAAATAATAATAAATAAAATAATTCAAATCACGAGCTGGTGCTTGACTGTAATTGGCTATCGATTTCTAATTTTGAGCCCCACAGCTAAGAACTGATCATTTTACTAATTAATGTTTATTACCAATTAAATCATCATTTGTTTAATAATTAGAAAGAGAAAAAGTGATGAAGACGCAGCACAAAAATTTTCTAAGAATGGTCGTCTATGATGGGTGGTTGACCATTTTTTGCATAGTGTGGTGGGTCACGTGACAATTCAATCATTAGATTCCCGTATCCATGTGTTTGCTTTTTCCAAATGTTGATTCATTATTTTTGCTGATTATAAATTCTTCCTTTTATATTTTTTTTTATTATTATTATCAATAATAATAATAATAACACTAATAATAATAATAATATTATTATTATTATAATTATTGATCTATAATAATTATCAATAATAATTATTAAGCCAAAACATTTAATCCCATATAAGATTTCTTTAAATGATAAAAATTTATTTATCAATTTTTTAAAAATTAAATACTCACTTGAATTATTTTTATTTTATTAATATTTTTTATAAAATGATCAAAATATTTACAATTAAAAAATAAATAATTTAATATAATATTAAAATAAATTTTAATTTAAAATAATATTATATAATATTAAAAATACTAAAATAAAAAAATGAAATTTAAAAAAAGTGTTTTAACCAGGTGGTTAGAAATGTTTATCTGATTAGATTCATGATTATATCTGATCATTTTGATGGTAAAGAAAACCAAATCTGATTATTTCTATCATCAAAGATAGTTGAAAACGATTTAAATGTTAAAACTGACTGTTTTCGATCATGTTTAATAGTAAAAATAGTCAAATTTGATTATCTTCTCCAGATTTTTAAATAGTTAGTGACTTTTTTTTCAAAAATTTTTAATTTTTTAATTACATTATTATTATTATTATTATTATAATATAAAATTATTTTATTATTTTTATTCAAAAAAATATACTGTTTACTATTAAAATTTAATAACTAATTATTAAAATTAATCATTAATTTTGATTATTAAATAAATATTTAATTTTTTAAACGGTGCTAATGAGCTTTTATTATTTAAAAAAAATATTATTAGCCTAGCAAAATGCGAGCCTTAACAGATGGTGTTAACCTATTTTGTCTGTCTCTTCAGGTTTTTCTGGTTGTCAATCTATCAAAAATTATATTTATTATTAATTAATGTTAAAAAATAAATTTTTAATTTTTAATTTTGAATGCTGTCCTATCCAACACTTTATATGGGAATCTGAATTTTCCAAAAGATGAACAATTTGAATTTAAAAAAAAAAAAAAAAGGATTTTAGATGGGAACAATGACATAAAAAAGTCAGTGGGCCTGTTATGGACCCTTGGATTCCAAGGCTGACATTGGCTAGCTCTTCTTTGTAAGAAGATATGATAAGATGTATAAACAAAGTGGATTTAATCCATGCAAAGTTTGAAACTGACTTGAGCTTAGATCAAATCTATAACTGATAATCGGAGAGCAAACTCTACCTTGTATCATGTCAATAAAAGATATAACAGAAATTGTTCATTAAAATGTGCAAATCAAGATGAATTGAAATGAGAAAGCACCATCAATGAAAATATACCACCAGAATTGGCAAAAAGAAGAAAGTTCGTATAATGGTCCACTCACTCCAGATTTAGAGTCAGCTCTCACCAACAACCGGTGGAAGTGGTGTTGAACTTTCAGATTTGCTTTCAGAAGATGGCCGATTCTGGACTTCAATCTGCCGCACATTTTCTATCATTTTGACGACTTCTGGCATTTTTGGTCTTTGATCTGGCATCCTTACCACACAAGCTAACGCTATCTGTAACATCTCGACCATTTCTTCCTCTATATTAGGAAACCTCAACAGCTCTACATCGAACACTTCTGCTGTCCACTCCTCTCTAACCACCGAATGAACCCATCTGACCAAATGGACGAGCTCATCTCCACCAGTAGTGTGTATGGGGGACTTTCCTGTGAGGAGCTCTAGTAAGACTACACCAAAGCTGTAGACATCAGAAGGTTGTGCTGCCTTACGAGTATCTGTCACTTCGGGGGCTCTATAACCAGCAGCACGGGAAATAACTGGGGTAAGTGAGTTTGTAATAGTTGTCAGACCAAGATCAGACACACAACCATACTGTTGGGGGTTGAGAAAGATGTTCGAAGACTTGATGTTGCCATGTACTAGCTTCCCACCACCTTCAGAGTGGATCCGGGCAATGCCTCTTGCCGTACCTATAGCTATTCTCATTCGAGTATCCCAATCTAGAGGGATCTTACCTTCTCCTTGCTTGCCTGAAAAATCAGAGGTACATTACAGGATGAATAAACTCAACACTGTTGGACCATTTTAGAAATCCAAATCAAGGGAGATGTCAAGGGAGAAAAATAGTGCTACATATGAGGTAAAAAAGAGCAGGTTATTATATTTCAAGATGAAAAATCAAAATGAAACTGACATTCTGCATTAGAGAACTCTTTAATCTAAATTATGTTTGCATTGCACAAAGCATGGAAAGATAAAATTAAAGGACCAATTGTAACTAGTGAAGGTTTGCAGATAGGAGAAGGCAGGCAGATTGAGTTGCAGAACAAGTTCAACAGCTCATTTTAAAGTCAGTCAAGTGAGCTTATACTTGCTTGACCATGTTTCCCATAGCAATAAAGATATATGGTTGGTTAACGGCTTTCAATAGTCTGTACCGCTTTTGACAAAACAAATACTCCTACACACACATATAAAGTAGCCTGAAATATATATATGAACCTTTTACTTTGTTGAGAATATAGAGAAACAAGTTTGAATGTCTCAACATCAAAACAACTACTAATTCAAATATCACAGATACTGTTGCTGAGAAATAAAGAAATACGTCATACAAATGTCAGAAATTAGTGAAATAACATTTAAAAAACATAACTTCACAAATTCAGCTATCAATTTTGTGAGCCCTATTTGCAGCTCTTTAACTCTTTGTTTTCAACAAATTGAGTGTTCTAATCGATTAGAACTGAACATACAAAACCAAATAACAGGTGGTTGCAGGAAATGTTAGCTCAATCGGGTCGCACTTTAAACACCCAGTACCAAGATTTGTACCACAGCACAATTCGGTTAAACGCATTTAAATTTAAACACTTTCATAACTGCACAGGTCCCAGCTAAATCACCATTAGGAAATCAATTCTGATATCTGTCATAGTGAAAAAGTAAAAAATTTTATCACCAAAGTAAAGCAGAGCCAACAAAATCATGCTTCAATTTACTTGGGACCATATGCCAGTCAGAAAAGATATAGCTACTTTTCCTTTCACAAGAACCATGGACAAGTCTGGAATTAGCATTTAGCAATCATTATATATTATACAGAACTACAACATACCATACAAAATTAAACCAATACCACTTCTGGTTAATTCATGCACAGTTAAGAATCAAGCTTGTTCATGTAGAAAACCACAGCTATAGGGGAACCCTAGTAAAACCTTCTTTTATAGAGATGGTACCACATTTGGTCATCCATGTGAATTTAGCATCCAGGATCAAATTACAACTATCAGCGAAAAATATAGTTTTCAGGACTTAAAAAGGCGAGAAAAAAATATAACTGAAACTAATTATATATCATGTAGAAATAACAGAGATTGAGCAGAGTGGCATACCATGTAGCATAGAAGAGATGCTCCCCTGACTGTAGTAATCATACACCATCAGCTTTTCATCTTTGGAATAGTAATAGGCCTTCAGCTCAACCACATTCTCATGCCTAATACTTCCAACAATCTCCATCTGCTGCTCGAAATCTCGTTTCCCAACATTAACTTCCTTCAATCTCTTGACCACCACTGTGGTTGCATCCTCCAGTATTGCTTTATAAGCCATGCCAAAGGTTCCCTTCCCCAAAACTTCAGCAGAAGCCCTCAACAAATCCTCCAAATCAAAAGCATAATTACAACCCTCAAAGAAAAATAGCCTATTACTTGCATCTTGATTCCTAGAAACCAATTTCTCTGGTGACATTCCTCTCTTTTGCAATGTCCCCACAAATTCATCCTCCCTCTTTCTTCTCACACAACATGCAACTATCAAAAACACAAATGCCAAAAGCCCTAAAACAGCAGCTGCGATTACAATTCCTAACAAAGCAGTTTCACCAATTCTTCTGCCATTCTTAGGCCTCAAATTAGATCCACTGGAGGGTGCAAGATCAGGTGAAGCTCTAGGAGTTGAACTTCCATCAAAAGAAATGTTGTTCCCAACAAAGACCGAAGTTGGGAACTTTTTAAGAGATTGTGGGATAGAACCAGTGAGATTGTTGTTAGACAAATCCAGCTGCTGCAAGCTGGGCAATTTAAGATCAGGAATTTCACCAGATAACGAATTGTTTGCAAGATATAAAGCTTGAAGTTGAGTCAAATTGGACAATGAAAGAGGAATGGTTCCATTAAACCCATTGTTAGACAAATTAACAATGGTGAGGTTCTTCCAAACAGAAAAATCTGGCATTGGACCAGAGAAATTATTGAACTGTAGATAAAGATAGCACAAGCTTGTCAAGTTAACAAAATCAGAAGGGAAATACCCACTAATAATATTCGATCTAAGACTCAAAATCTTCAAAGCTGATAAACGACTGATGGTGTTTGGTGGAATTTGACCGCTAAATCCAATACCGGGCAATCTAACAGCAACAATACGTGACCCATCTTTGCTACATTTCACTCCAGTCCAGCTATTACAAGCTGGAGAGCTCTCATTCCAATTTAGCGAACGAGAATGTGGCAAGTTGTTAACAAAATCAAGCAGAGCCTGCTTATCTTCAAATGGCTCTGAACGTACTAGAGAGACAATCAAACCCAGAAGCAAAATCCAAGTAAAAGTATATAAAGCTTCCATTTTTCTTCACCTGCTCTCTGATAACAAGCTAAAAACGAGTGGTTTTTGCCAGATTCAGGTGTTCACGTCACCACATATTTGTGGGTTGAAGCTGAAGAAATAGAAACAAAAATAATAACAAAAGCAAATAATAAAATAACAATAAATCAAAATACAAAATTGAAATAACAGAATGTAAGGGACACAGAAAAGCAGATTCCTAGATCATTGTCGATTAAAGTTGAGGTGAGTGTACATTTTTACATTAAAAAAAGAGCTGGCAGGCTTTGAATATTGCAATGTAGTCAAAAAGGGTCGTCACGAATTTAAATTATTATAAAAGCAAAACCTGAAATCGAGCTTCTTTTTGGTTCTTTGTAGTTGGTTCTTTAACATTTTGGTTGAAATTTGAAGTGGTGAAACCAATAAACAACTAGTAAGATATAATTAATCACTCACAGTGCACCAGATCTGAACAAAAACAAACACTCCTTTGCTTTTCTCAATCTCCACCACGCTGCTTCAATTCACAGAAATGAAAGAACCCAACTTAATAATATTAAAATGAGATGAAAAAAAAAAGTCACTCAAAAGCGATATGAACACGTACAAGTTATGATTTCTCCGCCTCAAACAGCATCCAACTTAAACAGTTTTCGTTCAAAAAGTGATCCAAAAAAGCAAGTAAACACTATAATTTCTCGGAAAAACTTTCAGTACCTAACCAAACAAGTGAAAAAATGAGATGGGTTCCTCTTATTTTCACTCGAAAATTACGGTCAATTAACTGCCATTTTCTTGTTTTACAGTAACTGAAAGCTAGGCTGAGCAAGAGAGACGCAAGTAGGGAAGGGGATAGTAGCGGCAGTGATGGGATCAGAATCAAATTGTTGTGAGTGCTGACGTGGCATGGTCCTGAGATTGACATGTGGGGGCTATCATTAAATTCTTGTTATACTTATGTTGGTGGGCATCTATCCTACTCTTCTGTTGTTGCTTTACGATACCAACAAAAGAATGGAGGGGCCTGGCTTTGTCTCTCAGGAATCTTGCAGTGATGGGCTATTTGTTGCCGTTGATTTTCGGGTTTGAAATATGAGTAAGAGATTTAAACCGTTGGATTGGATTTGTCTCCTCCTCCATGTCAACTTTTGCATCAAAACAAGTTAAACTTTACAAAAAACATGATCTCTAATACCTAATGTTCTTGTTTTCTCATTGGTTTTTCTTTTCCTTTTACAATGCTTTATTCTAACTTCCCTGTTTCATCATTCAAAACTTTGTAGTCTCAATGATTTTAGACCTCAATCGAGCCTTGATCTAATAAGGATTTGGTTCGAGTTTTACCTAGTTTAATTTATCGGATAAAATATAAATACTATTCGTAAATATATACTTATAATATATAATCAAAATACTTGTAACTCAATAGTATAACATATTCTTTTCAAAAGATTTTTCGAGTCCAAATAATATCCAAACAAAAAAGTTAAAAAAAAAATTAAACCGAATTGTGTGACTTGATGGTGATTTGCTTGCCTTGTAACTAACAAGCAATTACAAAATCAATAGGACTATTGAAAATGAAACTTGTCGATTCTCGATCAAATTAGTTGAATCGATTAATTTAGTTTGAGTTTTAAAACCATGTTTAACACAAACCCATATTTGAAACTGAAAGCTCTTAAAAATTCGTAAATTTTCTTTAATTCAAAATTACTTAATTATATAATATTATATTATTATTAATACTCAAATTATTATTTATGTGTATTTTTTTTTATAGTTTTCCAAATAGTTTTTCTTCAATAGAAATATAAGGATAAGTTTTCATGAATTTGACATAAAAAATTTGCTAAGTGACCACCCTCAGATTGGTCCCTTCCCTTTTAGATTGGGAATATTGGAATAGCCTTTGACATGGACATCATTAACTTGGGTTCATTATCCTCAACATTGGGTCAAATTTGGATCTATTTTGTTGGTTGTATTTATGGAAAATAATTTCCTTTATTTTGACTAATTTTTGGGTGGTCAAGAAAGGTATTGAGTCCAATTGTGGCATAAAATCTACTTGCTTTGTACCATGTTGTTGATAATTAAAGTTGTCTTTAACTAAAATAAAATTTTTTAAATGGGTTCAATTTTCTATTTGAAAATTTTTGTCCACTATTATGATAAGAGTAAGAATGAATTGAATATAGACATCTAATTACTTATACTTTTAAGGAAAGTGATTGATAGTAGAGTCTGAAAAATGTACCAGGTGATTGTTATTTCATAAAGGCATGCGATATGGATAGAATATAATCTAATAACAACATGAAACAAAAGAAGCAAGTCGAAAAAAATCATTAAATGATTGAAATTGTCAAAAGCACATTTTTGTTGTTTCTGGATTAGAGAAATTCTATATGTTTTCAAAGTTAATGTGTGCGTAAAAAATGCTTCTAGTTGATGGTTACATTACTAATAACTTCTTTTAGTTTAATTCTAACATTTGATTGAGACCAAATTCATGTCATGGTTTGGAAGTACACCATGGGATTGAAACCGTTGAAGATTGCTGTACATTTTCTATATATGATAATGTCCGCAATGATTAACAAATCAGAGTGGCGCAGCGGAAGCGTGGTGGGCCCATAACCCACAGGTCCCAGGATCGAAACCTGGCTCTGATAAACGAGCAGCTTCCGTCTAGGCCTTTTTATGTTTCTGTTTTCTGTATAAATTTTATATGATTCTGCTGGGGTTTCTCTTCTGCATCAATGGGAGTTTCTTCAAAGAACTTGCAGTAGGACTCTTGATTAACCTGAAGGGACTACAGAAAGTTCCAGCCGCTTGGTCCATTCTTGGCCTGGCTTCAGAGTAATTGGTTTCTCAATTGCTGCTCCATCAACACAGCATCTGTTTTGTATTCTTCATCCCCAAAAATCCACCATGGATTTTGATGATTTCTCCCACGGATTCCAAACCACTAAGTAAAACCCAAACAATGAAATCAATATTTCTCATGCTACTTACCCTCAATTATTATAAAAGCTTGGAAACTAGTGTCTTGCTTGAACCTTTTCATTGCGGTGAGACGAGAAGTGAATTAAATTATTCTCTAAACTTACATACTTTTACCCCTGCATGCACACCTTAGATTTAGTGCTCCCTCCTTACAGTTGGGTTGCTGTGCTTGAAGTTATGGTCCTGGAGATAGGGCACTAGAACCAGCGGCATGATGCTTGCCGCCACTTGCATGTACATGGCTTGGAGTACTTTTTGCCCCGTCCCTTAGGGGCTTCAGCAAGGGGCCTCAGTGGCCTCTTTAACAGCATTTTTCTGCATCACGGCGAGGCCTTCTTGGGTTGGTACATGGCTTTGGAGGTTCTCCAGTGTAAGGCCAATCTTCATTACCTTGTTCGACTACTTATTAAACTTCCTATGGTGCAATTATGACTGTAGAAGAAACTGATTTCTGTGTTCTTCGAGTGGTAGGCTAAAGTATCTTTAAATAGCAGTGCTTTGAACAACTTGAATTTTGTCTCCTTTGGCTTTTTTTGTGTATTGGTATAAATATAGAATCCTCCTTTTGTACTTATTTTGTAAAGTGTTATATTTTGGCTTTAATTTTTGTTCTTGTTTATTTTTAGTGGGCAAAGGTGATATTTCTCTGTTAAGTGGTAGTTTTGACCAGACTTCTTGATTTCTATCTTGATAGGAGGCAATTAAGAGGCATGACTTTAGGGTTTTTTTTTTAGTTTACTTTCGTTTTGATGACGGACGAGTTTTTTCGTTGCACTTAAGATGTTTTGACCTTGTCCGTTTGTTTTTGTTTGTAAATTTTACTTACAAAAGAAAAAAAAATTATAAGGGTTTGACTTGAGTTTGGTTTTTGTCTAATTCGATCATGAATTAAATCTACAATGTTTAATTTAAATTAGTTTGAGCTAGTACACGATGTTTTTAAAAGATTTTTGATAAAAAAGTGTTGTCGATCGAGTCTATTAAATTATGTTTAGTTTGTTTAAGTTTAGTCTCAAGAATCTATTCATTTGGGTCTCAAAATTTATATTTAGAATTGGTTTATTGATTTATTTCGAATTCATCAAATAATTTTTAAAACTAACAAAAATTTGTTTATGACTCAAATTTATAATTCGTATTTATGACTTAAGTTTAGACTCATTAACAAAAAGATATTGTTTTATTTAATAATAAATAAAGCAACATTAATTTAATAATAATTTAATATAATTTAAATTGAATCATAAATTAAATTAAGTCATATACTCGATTTGTGAATTGAGTAAAGTTAAACTTTTTATAATTTAAATTTGACCTAATTTAAAAAATGAGTTGACCATTCTAATTTGAAAGGTAGAATTTGATCCAAATAAATTTAAGTAAATTCAACTAAGTCAACTTTTGAATTTAATTTAACTAAAAATGTATGAAAATATAATAAAATCTTAGGCAAAGGGAGGGTGACAAAACTCTCGTAGTATGTTTTATATAGAAAAAAGTTGAAAAGGAAAAGCAACAAATCAGAGTGGCGCAGCGGAAGCGTGGTGGGCCCATAACCCACAGGTCCCAGGATCGAAACCTGGCTCTGATAAAAGAGTAGCTTCCGTCTAAACCTTTTTTGCCTGGGCGCAGAGAAAGCTGGCTCCTGGGGCACGTGTCGTAATAATCATTAAAATCATGGCCTTAATTGTCAACTAACAACTCCGAAAAGGAAATGGCCATCCCAATATAGGCACACATTTAATTGTTTTAATACCAATTTTGGTCTCATTAATGACAATTAAATATTTTACCAAACGGGGATGTGACAAAATTAGAAGTATGACATTGTTTTAAAACCAATTTGATCGATAATTGATTATCACTTTGATTTTAAATAAATATTTAATTATGTGTTAGTATTTAAATCATAGTTAATTCCGAGTGAAAATTCATTGACCCCGATTGGGTCGGGTACCCGTTTAGTCTCCTATTAAAATTTGGAAGCTTTTCATAAGGAAGTTTCCTTGTAAATCTGTCTCTTGATTGTTGTCTATTAGTGCAAATGACATAAAATGTAGAGGATAAGATTAGAAAAACAATAAAATATAAGGGTTAAATAAAAATAATAATAAATTTTAAAAATGTCAAAATAAAAAATAAAATTTTTATATCAAATAAGGTTTCAGGTAAAAAAAAGTAATGAAGGGGGGTATATTTGATATTACATGTATAAAGTAGGTCAGTCTTATAATTGTAAAAAATATTGAGAAGTTTTTATAATTTTGAATTCTGCGGAGGAGATTAACAATAAATAAGAAGAAATAACGAACAAACAAACAGGGGACTCGAAACCATATTTCACCGATATCAGACTATAAAAACAAAGCACAGTGTCACTTTACAGTCTATAACGATCCGGGGGAATTCCAGTCTCTACTCTGATTTTGATAGCAATCACATCGAAGATCTCGCGGAAATGAACGACTTAGATGTCTCCAAGCAGATCCAGCAGATGGTGCAGTTTATCCGCCAAGAAGCCGAAGAGAAAGCCAACGAGATCTCCGTTTCCGCTGAAGAAGTAAGACTGGGACGATTTATTTCGCTGTTGTTTTCTATTTATGTTAGAGGTTCTCCTTTATTTTTTTATGAGAAATAGTGATTTCATTTTATGTAATTATGTTGATCTTTGTTTTAATTTTGGTATAGAGATATTTAGTTATTTAATTTCTCGTGGTTACTTGAATTGTTGCAGGAATTCAACATAGAGAGGCTGCAGTTGGTGGAGGCAGAGAAGAAGAAGATCAGGCAAGAGTATGAGCGGAAGGAGAAGCAAGTGGAGATTCGAAAGAAAATGTAATTTCTATTTTTAATGAAATTTGAGCTATTAGGTTTATATTTTTGCTGGTTCCGATTGGTTTATTTGAGGTTGGATTGTTTGGCTGTGTATTGATGGTTATGATTACTGTTTTGTGCGATTAGCGAGGCTAAACCTTGAGCAAAGCCTCCTTGAAAAGATGGATTTGAATTACAATTTATGAGATTGGAATTGTGCGAAATTGAGCCCAAATTAATGAGATTGGAAATTGGACATTGGTTATTTGCAGAGATGATGCTGTTTTAGTCATTTAACTTTTTTAAAATGAAAATTTGAGTTTAAACTGAAAAATCTTGATTTCATGCTGGGCAATTGATCCATGATCTGGAGATACGGAAATTGTTTTGATGAAAATTGAGTGTACAATTTGAAAATTTTGGTGTTACTTTAGTTGGATAGGTAGAACATTTGAAGAAACTTTTGTTGTCATCTGTTTAATACTTGAATTCTAGTTACCAATGTGTTGGATTGTAATGTGTTTTTTCATGTTGGTTTTTGGTAGTGAATACTCCATGCAGCTCAATGCTTCTCGAATAAAAGTTCTTCAAGCTCAAGATGACTTGGTTAATTCCATGAAAGATGCTGCAGCTAAGGAGCTTCTGAATGTGAGTCGTGATCACCATTCATATAAACAGCTTCTGAAGGAACTCATTGTTCAGGTCAGTGGGACTTAAGTTTGCTGTCCTGGTTTTATATTCTGTCAATCAATTACTTTTGTAGATTTTACTGATTTAATATCTTCAAGGAAATTATTGAGTTCTATGTGTACGTATGGATCTTCTAGTTTTTGTCCACGTCTTTTCAGTTGATATTATCTTGAAATACTGTCAATAAAAGTTATTGAACATGATAGTAATAAAAGGGATACTCAATAAAATTTTAGATTCAAGTACTATTCCCAGCAAGAAGTTGGTCTGTAAGGTAAATTCATAAGTAATTGTGACATGATTTAAAAATAAATTTATGTAGTGATGTTTCTGTTTTCTTATGGGTGGTCTGAGTTTTCAATTGTGGCAACTACTGCAAACTTTTACATTCTTCTATGCAGAGTTTGCTGAGATTGAAAGAGCCTGCAGTCTTGCTGCGTTGCCGCGAAGATGACCAATATTTGGTGGAATCTGTTCTGGACTCAGCGAAGGAGGAATATGCAGAAAAATTAAATGTCTATCAGCCTGAGATATTAGTGGATACTCATGTCTATCTTCCTCCGGCCCCTACCCATTATAATGCCCATGGTCCATATTGGTAATTTTCTCAGTTGAAATTTGAAGAAATTGGAAGATCTGCATTACTTATATATGTTGACTGACTGTGGATCTTGGAATAAAAAAATTGGTCTGACTGAGCTAACCTTTATAGCATAAGTATAGTAAGTTTTGCAACATTTTTGAAAATCACAAAAACTAGCAATTTTCATGCATCAGTAGATGTATATTATGGGGTCTGTTGGTAGATTATGAAGTAATCTGTGCTGTTTTTGTAAATAACTCATGGCTGGCCAGTTTATGGAACTATTATTGTCCCAATGAACAAAGCTAGCCATACTAATTTTTCCTCTTGAACTGTCTTTCTGTTATTAAGAGCTGATAATAATGTTGGTCTCATTTAACAGCTCGGGAGGTATAGTGCTTGCTTCTCGAGATGGGAAGATAGTCTTTGAGAATACACTTGATGCACGATTGGATGTTGTATTCCGTAAAAAGCTTCCGGAGGTAATTTCAGTTGTAGAAATATGTTACTTTTACTATCTGTTTTTTGTTGTTTGCTTTATTTATGATTAATCATCTCTTAGGGGATATTGAGTTTAGTTTGTTTGGTTTTGTTTTTAATCAGAAAGAAGAAATTAACATCTTCAAAGATGGAAGAAAATTAACTTTGCTTCTTTTGTAAGATAATTGTATTTAAAATGCAAAATAAAAACAGAGAGGTTAGTTAGAAAACGCAGAAGCTTGCCTTATTTATTCACCGGTCCATGCTTGTGGATCATTTGGTAATGTCAAGGTGATTGAAACCTGAGATGACAAACTAAATGATTGGCAGTTTGAAATCTCTGTCTTGCTACTTGCAACAACTTTTAATAAGATATCAGTAACATGATATATCGCTTGTTGAATTCTTCTCTTGATTTCAGGATGGTTGCTTACCTCCTCCTGTTTCTCTCTTTGCCTTTGTGTGAATACTATTTAGTACATCCTCATTGCATAATCCTCTTCCTGACCAAGCTCGCAAATATTTGATCAATGACCTTCTCGAAAGGCCATTCATGCTTGGTTGAGTAGGCCAATAATATTAGCTATGGCTTTACATGGTGTGTCATGAACAAATAAATAGAAACCTTTGTGCTTTATAATTTTGTCATGTAATCCTGCATTGACATGATTGCTTAATTTTGTCAATTATATTTACTGTGCTTCTGGCTGCAGATCCGGAAGCAGCTCTTTGGTCAACTTGTTGCATGATGGTTTGGATATTCCATGGTTCCATTGGCTTAATCATTGACAGTAGAATCTATGGTTCCTCTCGTTTGGTGAATTTCAATTTTCAGGTTTCCTGGATTTGTTTATTTCGAGGGAGAGATCAGTGAAACCTTGGTTTAGTTTGGTGATCTTATCTTTGGGGTGTGACGAGGCTCTTATTTTCATTTATACAAATAAACATAAATAAATGTGATCTTTGGGGTATTTGAAGTAGGGACTGATCGGACAGAAACGGAATACTCTCTTGTTTGTCACAGTGATGGCTCGCCTAAACTAGCCCTTTGCTTGATTGCTGTTAAATTTTATTCCAGATCACCCAGCCGCCGCTTGGCCTACGGTTGGCCACATCTGGCCGCCGCAAGCACCTGGCTGGGTGTGTTTGACACGGGTTGAAAGAACAAATAAAGAAACGTTGCTTACAGAATTTATGTAAGGCCAAAGGACATAAAATATACAAAAATTTTAAAAAATTAAAAACAATTATTGGCGCCGGTGTTTGCAATGGTGGTTATTGATGATACAATCAGATAGTAAAAAATGATCACTTAGATATAGGGTCATCTTGTTTGATGGAGACGGTCAGATTAATCACCTTTTATTTTAGAAGAAACGATTAGATCTGGTTATTTCTGTCAATAAAAATGGTCGAAAATGATTAAAAATAGTCGGTCTTGGTCTCACTTATTGTTTCTCTATATGGTTGTTGGCGAAAGTGATTAGATCTGACGGCTTTTATCAATGGTTAAAGCAATTAGATGATCGTTTTTTGTTATTTGGTTCAATTAATTATAGTGGTGGTTATTTTTTTATTTTTTAAAATTTAATTATTTTTCAAAATTTTTAAATATTTTTTAAACTTTTTAATATATTTATATATTTAATATTATTTTATAATTTTATTATAATTTTTTATTTTTTAATAAAAATATTTTAATTATTTTATAAAAATATTAGTAAAATTAGTTTAAAAATAAATAAAAAATAAGTATTTAGATTTTAAGAAAATTAAATCATTGGCCCATATCTATATCAAGACCATCAAGTCTACATTTTCAAACTGAAATTTTCTCCTTAGTTACCTTTTATAATGCCAGAGTATGCTAGTCTCGTTTTCAACAATTATTTTATTACTCTAAATATAATACGCGGTTGAAATTTTTTCATATCAGAAATTGGGAGATTGAGATCCCGACAAATATAAACATATGAAATACCACTTAAAATGCAATATAAACTTTCTTACCACCCCAACAGGCTTTCCAGCTGAAACTCATTTATCACAATGTTAATATTTTCATGTCGATTCGGCGATGATAAATATATAATTTTATAAAAATTTAAATTAAATCTAAACAAAAATTTTAATTTGATAGTTTATTTTAAATTTAACTTAAATTATTTTTAATATTTTATTATTAATATCATTTATATTATTAATAATATTATTTATTTTATTAATTATATTAATTATGTATAGATAATATTACTTACCTCCTTTTTAAATAGAATTCAAATTCAACTTTGAATTTAACCGGAAAAAAAAAATAGAAATCCACAGTGGAAAGAAGTTGGGTAATAGGCCGTCATGCATTAAGCCATTTGGTTGTCCCTCGAAATCATCGAGCCTCTGGATTGGTGGTTCAGCCCCTGGCCTCTTGTTCCCTCGACGACTCCGTCGGAAATTTTCTTTGCGCTTCAAAAACCTACCAACCAATATTTTTTATTATTTATATAAATTCTTTTTAAAGCCCACCCAATTCAGTTCTCTTTTCTCCTCTTCTCTCAAATCGACCCCTAAAATTTATACTTACTCTCCATGGAGGCCTCTACTGCTCTCTCTCGCATCGGGTTGGCGGGTCTGGCCGTTATGGGCCAAAATCTGGCCCTGAACGTTGCCGAAAAAGGCTTCCCTATCTCCGTCTACAACCGTACAACGTCCAAGGTCGATGAAACTCTAGATCGTGCTCACCGTGAGGGTGAACTTCCTTTGACCGGCCACTACTCTCCCCGTGATTTTGTTCTCTCAATCCAACGTCCCAGATCTATCATCATCTTAGTCAAAGCCGGTTCCCCTGTCGACCAAACCATCGCCGCGCTCTCGGAGCATATGGCTCCTGGCGACTGTATTATTGACGGAGGTAATGAGTGGTACCAAAACACCGAGCGTCGTATCGAAGAAGTTAGCAATAAGGGGTTGCTTTATCTCGGTATGGGCGTGTCGGGCGGCGAAGAAGGTGCTCGTAACGGTCCGTCGTTGATGCCTGGTGGGTCTTTCGAAGCGTACAATAACGTGAGAGATATTTTACAGAAAGTGGCTGCCCAAGTTGAGGACGGGCCTTGTGTTACTTACATCGGCGAGGGCGGTTCTGGTAATTTCGTTAAAATGGTTCATAACGGTATCGAGTACGGAGACATGCAATTGATTTCTGAAGCTTACGACGTGCTGAAACACGTGGGAGGATTAAGTAATGGCGAATTGGCGGAGATATTTGCGGAATGGAACAGGGGTGAGTTGGAGAGTTTCTTGATTGAGATAACGGCGGATATTTTTAGAGTGAAGGATGAGTTGAGTAATGAAGGTGAACTTGTGGATAAGATATTGGATAAGACTGGAATGAAAGGGACGGGTAAGTGGACTGTGCAGCAAGCGGCGGAGCTCTCGGTGGCTGCCCCAACTATTGCGGCTTCGTTGGATTGCAGGTACTTGAGTGGGTTGAAGGAGGAGAGAGAGAAAGCGTCTGAGGTTTTGAGAGAGGCAGGGTTAAAGGATGGAGTGCAAAATGTTGGAATAAATGTTGATAAGAAGAGGCTAATCGATGACGTTAGACAAGCTTTATATGCTTCCAAGATTTGTAGTTACGCCCAGGGGATGAATTTGTTGAGGAGTAAGAGCAATGAGAAAGGTTGGAATTTGAACTTGGGTGAATTGGCTAGGATTTGGAAAGGTGGGTGTATTATAAGAGCTGTGTTTTTGGATAGGATTAAGCAAGCTTACCAAAGGAATCCTAATTTGGCCAGTTTGGTTGTTGACCCGGAGTTTGCGAGGGAGATGGTCCAGAGGCAGGCGGCGTGGAGGAGAGTTGTGGGGATGGCAATTTCAGCTGGGATAAGTACGCCTGGGATGTGTGCTAGTCTTTCTTATTTTGATACATATAGGAGGGCAAGGCTGCCTGCTAATCTTGTCCAGGCTCAGAGGGACTTGTTTGGGGCTCATACTTATGAGAGGATTGATCGCCCTGGGGCATTCCATACTGAATGGACCAAACTCGCTCGCAAGAGTGGCACTGGTATTGGTGCATTTAATTGAGCTGCTCCTGGTTTTTTATCTGTATTTTTGGTTCCTTGTTTGGTTGTATGTTTCAATTGGGTAGTTTGACAATGCTAGGCATTAAGGCATCAAAATCATTGTTTAGCCTCGCAGTTTTTACTGTTAATAAGGAATGCATGCCTCATTCATATGCAATTCACAGAGTAGATTCTGTCTTATGCTTTTTTTGTTAACTTCTTAGCTTTCACCTTCCTGATCCTTTCAATTTATTTCAAAGGAAACTAATACTTACCTGTGGATGTTAGGTCTTTGTGAAATATTGTATTTTTAATCTCTAATGGTCAGTAAGATACGTAAATGTTGGTTCAAAATTAGGTTTATGGACAATAGCTTTTGTGCTTCTTGAGCAGAAAGCTTTGTGTTTTGGTTTATTTGCAACCAAATAGCAATGATTTCTTAATACTGGAGAGCCAATATGTTGTTTGGGTGAACTTTTATGGTGATTTATCAAGTTGTTGGTCAATTAGAAGTAATGGAAGGATTGTTGTGTATTAAGGATACGATGTTCTGTGCTGTCAGAGGACATCTGATTGAGTTAAGTTGACATTGCTTATCTTGTTTAAGATCCCATTTGGTTTGGCATGTTACTGGTCTTTACAATGGTTGGATTCAATCTAAGCTGTTGGAGTTTAAATTCCAATATTCTTGTTCAGCCTCATTTCAGATTGAATTCAGCCTTAGATTTCCAGCTTATGGTTAGAGGATTGTGCAGTGTTTTTAGTGCTTGTTACTCTTGGTGTTAACTGTCTATCATCGATTTGCTATACTTGGCGTAATGTTTGCCATAATTTATGACATTTAAAATCTGTTTTTGAACTTGGAATGGTGCCTATGGTTGAAATGGTATTTAAAACGTGGAAATTGTGTACAGAGGCTGCAAAGGTCATCTGGATTCTAGAACTCTGATGATGGATTTACCAAAATCCTCAGGCAAGGCCTGTTAAATCCTCAATATCCCATAATAGCTCAAGAGCTCGTGGGCTGTATTGAAATTTTCATTTATAGGTCAAGCAAATCTGAATGCAGGTGTCACATTGCAGTATAATATGTTTTAATAATGGTAGGGTTGGATTCAAATTGAGTTTGCTTGATTTTGAGCTCAAAATGAGTTTGGTTCAAGTGAGTTTGACTTTGCATTTTTTATATTATCAAGCTTAAGTTTTAGGGAGTTTGGTTCCTCAAACTTGTTACTTTGAAAATTTTCATAGGAATTAATTAAAACGACATCGTTTTATCAATATGTGTACTAAAACGATGTCGTTTTAATAACTTATTTTAAAAAACTCGTTGATAAACTTTGTAAAAAAGTTTAATTTAACTTGTTAAGCATCAAGTTTGAACTTAACTCTTTATTAGTATATTCGAGTTTAAGTTAATTTAATTTGAATCTAACTTTAAATATTAGCAACTCTGGATATAAATTTCATATCGTAGAAATGGGATATCTGTAATTATCACTTTTTTTTTATTGAAAAAATTTAATTAATTTAGAGTTTCTTTTAAGTTTTTTTATTAAATGTTTTAAACTTTGAATGTTTCTTATTAACTATATTGAATAAATATAATTAGAATTGTTTGTTATATTTTGATAAATTGGAAAAGAAATAATAAAAGTTTAGTTATTTATTAAGAAAATTTGAAACTTCAATCACTAAAATAGAAAAATAAAGTTTGATATTTCCAATAAAAATATTGTGGTATTTTCAAGTATTGTACGGAAAACATCCACCCTCCAGAGTTGGCTGTGTTCTTGTCACTGTTGCAGAAGGCATCTTGCTCCTACCAACCCATATGCTATTGAGTACCAAATCTTCATCGGCTTGTCTCTCCATCACTTGAATCTTCTTTGTCTTCAAGGCTTTCATTGACAAAATCCCGACATAACCTATCAAAATCAACACACCAAACCCAAGGCCAAACCCTATAACCCAAACATACCACAGAGCATTCTTCCTCTTCTTATTCTTCAGATTCAATGGAACAACAATGGAGAAATGACCCTGATCTTGAGAATGACATACATTAGGCATATTCATTTCACTCATATAAAGTGTCCCATTATGGCCAAATGCTACACATTTTGCTCTTGATACCTTTCCATCAGACAATGATGAATTGAAGAAACGAATCATTATAGGCTTTCCCATGGTGTTAAGACTCAGCTTTCTCTTAGCCCATATATTCCACGCATCAAAAACCATGAAGCCAATCACAGGAGTGACCATTGAGTAACCTGGAACACTGTAGTAGTGAGAAGACCAATTGCCGAAGTCTTGGTAGACTATAGCCAGTCTTCTGGCATGAGGCTGTGTTATGGTTCTTGATGGGATACGAATGTTGCTAAAATTTGCACCAACCTTCCATAACCTCCTGCTTCTGAGCCTTACAATTGAAACTCTCGTACCTGACAGATTAGCCGGGAGAATCGGTTTGTATAGAGCACCTGAATGATGAGGCCGGTGATGAACCAGAGTCTTGAATGCAAAATCCTGAAGATATTCATCTAAAGAATTTGCAGTGTAGTTGTTTGAGCTATGCACAAAGGGAGAAAAATATAAACAGAGAGCAACCCAGATGATACTGAAGCTCATATCCAGACTAGAAGGAGTGACAAGCCAGAAAGAGTTACAACAGGACATGGAGTCGAAAGATCAGGAAAGTTAAGGAGAAGAGTCAATAGATGACAACTCAATTTTTCCTGTAAACTTCATATGTGTTTTCTTGATGATGATAAGCTTCTTGGCACGCCTGGAATGGGGCCCTGTAAGAGAAAACAAAGTTGTTTGCATCCTGTAACAAAGGTTTGCAGTTTGACTTGAGCCATTGTAATCCCCATCACACTCATTGAGGTAGCAGTGGCCTGATGCTTTAACCACTCCTTTTAATCATTTTTGTCAAAAAGAAAGAGAGAGATTCCAGCCCTGGGTGTAGGGTCATGGGCAATTTTTTGTGTTGGAGTTATGACTAATAATTTCTCAAAAAAAGAAGTTTATGAAAAGTGTATGCCTAACGTGGGCACCTTCTATGATAATTCTTCCTGCACTAATGCACCCTAGAGGCTCTGCCTCATGATGATGCTTGTCTTTCATGAGTAATGTTCTTATGTTCCTCTCAATTCATTTCATGTGTAGTAATGCTTAGTAATTGGACAGCATAAGAAGATTCACATGAAAATAAGGTCAGGAATTGTGGGACCAGTAACCATTGAGGAATAAACTTGGGATTTAGAGAACCAAAGTCAAGCTTTGGATGCCTTGTCTGCACGTAGGTTTAGGTTTAGTGCCTTTGAAAAGTAGCGCTTTTGCACATGTTTGAACTCAACCTCATGGAATAGCTAAGCTCAAGAACATCCATTATAGTGCTTGCAACTTTGAAGCATAACATTTAAGTCAAATGATACTTGCCAAACGTTTTAAAACTTACATCAGACCGGCTTATTCAACTAATTTGATAGGATTTGGCAGCGACGATGGCTCTCTCTAGGGGACAATTCAATTGTTTTAGCCATTAGACCATGTTAAACCATGACTCAATTGCAAAACTTGCAGCGGTTTGTAACTGAATCATCAATTTAGGGTGGACATAAGTTGCTGGAAATGATAATATTGACAAACAAAAAAAAAATGAATTAAATAATGAGATCGACACTGAAAATGATGAAATCGACAAACCACGTGACAAAATCAACACTGGAATATATGAGGTCGACAATGACGAGAGTAAAATGGTTATATCTTTGCTGAAAGGAAATGCCGACAAGGAACTCAACAGCGTGGAGAAAAACCGTAAGACACCAATGTTCGGCTAGGGTTTTTCAACCTGATTTTCAGATCATCTAAAAAAAATTATGTATCAGATATATTCTAATCACAATAGATTTGTAATATGCCGATTTATTTTCTATTAACTTTTAGTTTTTACATTACAAGGAAGAAAATACAACTATACCTGCTGATATTTTCTACAAGAGGCTGCTCGACAAGCAACACCAAACAGGTTTTGAAAAATACTTAATGCCTGATGGTAAGCTCAGCCCTTAGATGAAGGACGCCATTGATAAAATAAAGGCTGTCATCCGCCATAAATGCTGTCCAGGATACACCAAAAAGATTTCTATACCCAACAGCCTTCCCTCCTGTGAAAGTATAATTCCCTTTATACTTGCTCAGGTAGTCTTCAGATGGCTTTGTTCTTGCAGCAAACTCATAGTCGACAGCAAATGACACTGATCCTTTCTCTTGCATCCCCAGAAACAAACCAAAACAATGGAATGAACTTTGTTGGTCCATATTGCAGTGTGCTGACAGAAAAAAGCCCTGCCCACCAAGGTGAAACGCCTGTGAATAAACCCGTCCAGCTGGAAAGAGATGAGCACACTCTTCCTGCTTAAGGTCCAAGTACACAACACACTGCTGACGAGGCAATTCGAACTCCACCACCTTGACAGGGCGATACTTGTAAGCCCGCTCCACAAAGCGACGATGAATTGCGTTAGCCTCCTCTGCTGCAAGAGAACGCTGCCGGTATGGTGTCTCAGCCTTAAAAAAGAGAGACTCAAGCACAAGTTTAGACGCAAAATCAGGATCAAAGTCATTGCAGGTTAAAACTTTCTTCAGCTTGCGACAAGTCATGTATGGAAAACGAATTAGTCGGCCAAGTCGAGAACCAAGGACTTCCCGTCGTTCCTCTAATTTTGGATAATGAGTCCGAGCCCACTTCAGCACAAAATCATAAACAGCATCCTCTGAAGCTATCTGGAGTTCATCACTGGACAATACTGCCTCAATACCAGCCAAGGGCAAGTTAAGAACCTCTTCCTGAAATCTGCAAAGAAATGCACTGTTTTTAACATTGATTCATAAATTATGAAGGTTTTAGTCAATTCAAACAAAGGGATGAATAACTCAAGATTTTCCACTTATTTAATAAGTAAACGCCCGGATCCAGCAGCCAACTAAACATAATGCGCTCAAACATTTTGGTCCAATATTATCAAACCAGCAAAGTAAGAAAAAATTTAGCTAGATAGTATATGATCACCTATCCCATCATTGATGAAAAAGAAACAAAAACATCACTGTGCCCAGAAAAGAAAGAGAATCTTATTCGAAGGCAAAAGAGAAAACACTCTTTAAACCATCAAGAAATTGCTCAAAGAAAGAAAAAGGATATAGACCAAACAAGGGCTCACTTAGTTATGTCCTTGTATCGCGCAGCCAGAAATTGTTTCGCTGCATCTGTCAGCGGCTGCACAGCTTCAGCCATTAAAACAGTAGAAGGCAGGTCCAGATACAGTAAAGCAGACTCACAGGTCATTGGCAAGTCCCTCAATAACCTGCTGCAGTATCTCATGCATGACGCAACCTCAAATTTGTCAGCAGCCATTAGCACGTCCAGCAAAGCTGTTGGAGTGCTTGTTGATAAGGTTCTAGTATACATGAAATTGAGGAGGTCCATAAGGGCTGCTTCTTCTGCTCAAGGGAAATAAACAGAGAAAAGACTGGATCATAAATGTTTGTAACAAATGTTTACCAGAAAAATTCAAACCATTTCTACATTATAACAAACCAAAAGCATAAAGATTTGCCCATGTAAATGAATGTACCAGAGGCATGTATTCGCAAAGTTACATGCCGCTGCTCTGACTCCCTCATTCCATTAGAAAACAACTGCAAGGAGCAAGAAAGAAGACAAGTCAATAAAGAGAGACAGTGTACAATGACAAACAACAAAAAACAGGCCAAGTCCACCCACCTTATAGAAAAAGGGACTCTTTGCTGCCAAAATAGGAGAGCTAATATGTACAGTCTTGACCCTAAGAACAGTTGAACAATCCATAGTCCACGATGAATCATTGCTATGACTGGCTTCCTCACCTAAAATACATTATATAAACAATGAATCCAAAAGCCCACACAGTACAGCCAAGCCCTAACTAGAAAATTACATGAGAGTTGGCAAATATTAAGATCCGAAATATCAATATGAAGGTGGTAAACAACAAAAAGAAGAAGAAAATTTAACACTGCCGATTCAAACCACTGAACAAAGAATACATGCAAGTACATGAGAAATAAAGAATGTACCATCACAATTCAAGCACAACTTCAATCCAACATCAACAGGTGATTCCTCAATCATTGCAACAGGTTCGTCATCCTGATTCTCATAGGCTACACCATCCTCGCTGTCTGGCATGTTACAATGTAAAATCTGTTCCTCCCGTTGCATGAAAACATCCACGCCTAATGCAGGCAATAACAAGTCAAGTTCTAAATCAGAGGGAGGCAAATTCCCCTAGAGATGATAACTAAATTATCCCTGTAAGTCTCGTATGACTACGCCGTAAACCAACTTAAATACGAGATTATGAGTATTCAATACTCACGGATATCAAACTAAGGGTTTTTCCAATAATTTTTTGCCAAAATTGAAATTAAATAAAACCTAAATTACTCAAGTTTAAAATAAACACGAAAAATCAGACAAAGATTAAAACTTCAAATATAATTAATTACACATATAACCGACCAGTGTCTTTCTTCATCTCCTCTCTCCGTCGTTTACGGTTGCGGGCCCAATCGGCGATGGAGGAACAACCGTCCCCGTCGGATTTAGAGTCGGGCAAATCAGGCATGATCTCGATCATCAAGACCCGATCCGAGAAGTTGCTGTCATTGAACGCGAATCCAAAATCAGAGTCGGGGCCACCCGGAGAGAAGTCTGAATCCATGATCGTTCGCGGCTCGAAGAGATCAACGTTCGATACCTTCATGCCCAACCAAAAACCCTAGGCCCTAATCCAAAATTAAGGCAATAAATTTTTGTTTCCCTTTTTTCGGCTTTTAAGTTTGATAACTTCCAAGCGCTAGAAAATCATAAATGTAGAGACTTGGGCAGACTTCACAAGTATTATTTCAATTATACTTTATTGTACAATTAATACTAAATATTAACAAAAATTAATGGGCTTAATTAAACTTTTTATACCTAAAATCCAATTACATGCTTATCCAGGTTTGATTCGATTCGAAATAAGTTCAAATAATATTCATTGCAAGATCTATTCAAACTTAAAAGAATCCTTTCAAGATTAATAAGTTTATGCTCGAATTTGATACAAAAATCATTTTAGTTACCATTTGAATAAATTTAAATTTAAGTTTAAACTATTCAAATCGAATCTAACCCTAGGTGAACTATTCTTCGCTTTTGTTCTCTCACATATGAGAATTTGGTCTTTTTGGTAATTACAAACGTTATGAGTTTGATTGAATTGCTAAATTTGGGAAGCAATTTATTATTTCTAAGATTTAAAGTTTTTGAAAAAATATGTAATTTATTTTATTAATAAGGGTAAGAAATGACTGCGAATTATATTAGGCCAATTTTGGTACAATGTGTCGTGATTAAAGGTTGGGTTGTGCTACGACCCACCAATTGGTAGGTTTAACGATCCAGACCAATCTAGAGACAGTAATAGAATCGGTAAGAATCGAATACTCTAATTCTCGTCCTTGATACAAGAATAATGAGGAATATATCCTTTATTCTTAAGGTTAGTGTAAATATATCCATTTGGAAAAATACTATGTCAATTATTGATATTCGTAAAAAATAACCAAGTAAATAAATATGTATAGTGATATTTATTGGATTCAGTGTGGATCAAACTCAACTATGACTCGGCTCGATATTGGCTTAAAATAGATAAAAATAATTTTATTAACTTTAAATTTTACTTGAGTTGATTCGAACTTAAACTTTTGAAAAGGTTCAAACTTTTTATTTAATTTGAGTTTAAATTTAAAGTCGAGTAACATAATTAAATCCAGCCCAATAAGCCCAAACCCAGCGAAATCTGACACTATCTGTGCAGTTAGAGCCCAGTTAACTTGGGTATGGACTGAGCCTGAAGATAGAAAATCGAATAGGATTTGAGTCCAAGTTCTTCTTGCTGAGCTGTTGATACATTTTACAACTAGGGTCAATCTTATTCGAGCTTGATCGATTAAAATAAGTCGATTTCGAATTAAACCTTCAGTTAATTTGAGACTGATTTCTTTATTTATCGGATAATATTTTTCATTCTATCAATAATACTGTTTACTCTTGTGGTAATACTATTTATCTCATTAATAATTTTTAAATAAGTCTAAATAATAATATTTAAATTTGAGTCAACTCTAAACTTGGATTATCTTGAATCAATGTATCTCAACTTATAATTAAAGTTTCAATATACTTTTCAATAAGAATAATTCATCTGATTATTAAGAAAACCCTAATTTTGATTCCGATTCCGTGTTTGCGTGTCATATTAATCACAAGTACAAGTTTGTGAATTAATGCTAAAAGAGAGTGCCTTCTTAATGTGAATCTTTCTTTTGCTAAATTGATTCCTCACTTTAATTACTTAAAATTACATAGTGGATGAACACAGTTCAAAGTTGAAATTCTGTCTCCTTTTTGTTGCAATAAGAAATTAAGTACTAACTTTTAACTTTTGTGGGAGTTGCTTAATATTTTGGAATCAGGATTTGAAACGGTGCGTTTCTTTTGGACTATAGATAAGTAGCGCAGGAGGCTTCTTCACAGCCATCCAAATGAAGTCCTGTCCTGTCCTGTCACATTAAGGATTCCTTTGAACAGCCTCCATGGATATATTATTTAGGTTTGCAGAGGGCTGAATTTCATACAAATCAAATTTCAATTGAATTTAAGTTAAATTTGAATTAAAGTTTCACTCTATTAGCTCAACTAGAGTTCAATTTGAAATCTTATATGATGATATAGTTTGTTTTATTAATAATATTATTTATCTTATTAATAATATTAATAAAATGAACTTAAACTTCAACTGATAACCATTAGGGATTTAAGTTTAGTTCGAGTTTGTTTATGCACGAGTTCAATTATATTTAAATCCAACCCTTCATATGCACTCAATCTAATATGTATGAAATGAAGAACATCATCGTGTGATCAAAATATTTACTAGTCGAATTTATAGAATCAACGACGAAGAGATGATTATCAATTAGTACTGACTAATTATACAAATTGTATGTAATAGCTAGCCACATCCAATTCATATTACAAAAAAAAAAAAAAAAATCCTTTTGTTCAAACAATGGAAAAGATGATCGATTGGCAAATTAAATTAATCCCATTTCCAAGTAAGATGATATCATGTCATTAGCAATAATATCATAAATTAACTAAAATTGGATTGATTCTGATTCTAAGTAAGATGCTTGATTTGACTCGAATTCTTATTTGATAATATTATTTATATTATGAGTGATGTTATTTATTTCGTTGACAAAATTAGTGATTCTTGGATGATACTTTTTATTTTGTCATTTGACTATCAACAACATTTTAGACTAGTTCAAATGAGTCTAAGCTTTGGTTAGTCATTTAGGATTTAAGCATAGTTTGAACCAAGCAATATTTAAGCTCGAGTTAATTAAAATCCAACCTTAGATATGCACTTAATAAAAATTCTGTAAAAATATTTTCATACAATTAAACTCTTCGATGATCAAACACACTTAATCAATGACGAAGGGATGATTAATCATTTCATAATGACTAATTATATTAATTGCAAGAATGAATGACCTTGCCATCTGTAGGATTGCTCATATCACAATAGGAAAAAATAATAATAGAAAAAACTTTCAAACAATGGAAGAGGATGGCTTGGCAAAGTATATCAGTCGCACTTCCAGGGAAGATGCATCATAAATAATGTCATAATTAACCAAGAAAATTGATTGAGAATCTGACTGGAGCTTGTGTTAGTATTAGCTAACTAAAAGAGAAAAAGGAGGAGAATATTAATGAATAATTTATATGAACATACTGTGAATAGTTGAAAATTGCGACTGTAACTGCAGAAAGACAGAAGGAAAGAAAATACAAGGGAAGAGAAGGGGTGGCAATGGCATAAATCCAAGTGCAGATTGCAGGAGAGGAGAGAATAATGTAAAGAGATCCCTAGAGGCATGCATGCATGTGGGTAAAAAGTTGCAGTTTATATAATAGAAAAGAAAAAATAATACTGACCGAAAAAAGGGGGAAAAAAAGAAAGCTAGCTGCTCAAGCAAATGGTCATTTCATGGGACAACCCTATTTGTCCATTAATAAAGCAAAAGAAATAATGCCTTGTGGCTTTTGCTTGCTGCATCGGTACTTGTCTTCCTGCTATATCATTGCTGACGTTTCCCGATCTCTCTCTCCCGTAAATGATGGGAAATGTCTCAGCGTGCATATTTCTTCATTCAATTATATGTTAGCCTTTTACAATACAACAATATAAACATCTGTCATTGCTCAAGTTCCAAACACACTCAACTGTGCTTAATAAGAATTCTTGAGCTCTGGTCTGCGCCTTGCATGCAGCTTTTAGGGACAATACCATGCTTGTGATCGATTTAACATGAAAGACAGCTTATAATCCGAGGGTTAATTGGCTTATGAGTAGACCAGTTACAGAGCTAATCCCGATCGCAGCGGACAAATGTTACTCACTGTGTATTAATGGGCCTATTATGACCTTACTAAATACACGGCCATCTTCTTTTATACAATTTTAGGAACTGTTGATTGAGATTGCTGATGGTTAAAATTGAAGGATCAGCCATTGCCTTGTTGGATACTGCTAGATTACTGAAGTTTGATCAAATGCTACAGCCTGTATATATCTCGGTGAACGGGAAGGAATTTAGAGGGCATATTCTTGGCAGCTTAGTGCAGGAACGGATAAGTTGTGCCTGGAGGTGCAAACCCATCAGGTTGCAGGCCAAATGGCCATAACTTTCTTGTTGACTCGCAAGATTTTGAAGGCAGAACTCCGCAAGAAATGCCAAGGGATATCATTAACATAAAAAATAGAATAATTATTGATAATTAATCCTCAGAGGGGATGGTTGCCCTATGTGGCACCATGATTATGTTCCACCGGCCATTTGGATAACTTTCTAATTTTCACCCTTGTGTAACACCATGATCATGTTCTATACAATAAAATCAAAATTTTAATTTTAGTATAATTTTTTTGGTAGTTTAAACTCTTATTTAAGTGTTTTACTTGTGACAAGTGACCAATCAAATTTACCACTTGAGCAATTTTCTAGAGACATCCACCATCTATTTTAGTTAATGAATACCTTTTGTTTCTCCTGGATATGATTGTTTTATCTTTTTGTATTTGTTATATTTGTTAAATTACTCTCATTCGATCGCATGACATCTTCCTTTACTAGTGAAGCTTTGTTTCTCTGTCTTGTGTCCTTATCTCATTGCTTTGGACACCAATATCGGTCTTCAAATGCTGATCATTGAACTTGTTTATTTAGTTTTAATCTTTTCTTTGTTATAGTTTTTCCTTTATTAATTTTTTTTTCTAATCTCTTGTCTTTAATTTGTTGTAATTTTTTTCTCATCTTTACACTTTTGATCTACTTTAGCATATAAAAGTATTTTGATAAAATAATATCTTAATGTTATTTTATTATTATCAATTAAAAACACTAAATACTGTTAAATATAAATAATATATCTTAATCATAATCTTTTATGAAAGAGTGGAGACTAGGACAGCAATAGATTATATGGATGGATGGGCAAATTGGAAAAAATAGTGATTGGACATGAGAGGCTGAGACGGGAAGGAAGAAATGAATTAGGGCGGGGTGGTTAGGGCTTAGGGTTAAGATAGGAGACGAGACAAATGAGAAAAAGTAGTGATTGGACATGAAAGGTTGAGATGATAAAGGTGCGAAGATGAGTTAGGGCGGGGGTGTTAGGGCTTAGGGTTAAGACGCAGCAAGAGAAAGAGAGATGATATAGCTAGCCAGCCTTTTGATGTTGACAATACAGTATTTCTTGTGAGTGACTGAGAATCTGATGTGATCTTTCCCCACAAATTATATAATATTTCCTCTTCGCCATCACACTCTAATTGGCTCTTTTGTTGTTTCCCCACCTGCCATTGTCTGTTTCACAATTCCTTTTGTAAAAACTAAGCGTTCACAGCAACTTAGGATAAGAATAACCAGAAAACTAATTTCAGTGATCTCCAAATTAATGAGAACAAAGTTTTATGCTGGTTTTGGGATGATAGAGCCTACATCTAATGCCTTTCTTTAGGAAAATAAAAATAATAGAACTAGGTTCGATGTTGTGTAGGACTTAAACAAATCCCATTATTAAATCAAAATGCAATCCCTGGCCACTCTTTAATTGTTTACCTCAACCTTAATTAATGTCCTTTAATAGATTTTATACATACTTAGGCGAATAAGCACACTTGATAATCAATTTTTATAGATTGTAGGCAGCTTTTTCTTGTCCAACTCACAACCTGTCAAGCCAAAACTCCGTGGCAAGTATATCTCTGTTATGTATATGTATGTGTCTTCTTTTCTCTTGTATTTGTTCATAAATTGCTGTTTCACAGATCTACTTTATCTATAATGTAAGTATTCCTTCTAGAGTTTCTTATTGAATTCGAATTGGAGCTCTAACTTAATAGTTAAACTTGAATTCAATTTGTTTTTCATTCTGATAATAATATTTGTCTAATCAATAATACTATTTATCATTTCAATAATATTAATCATTTTACCAATAAACTTTCAATAATATTATATATCAATTTAAGTTTAAATTATATTTTATAAATTCGAGGCAAGCTCTTAGATAAACCATAATTCAAGACCACATTGGGATTCTTAGCTAGCTTGAGGTAAAAGTTATAAATGATAAAACAAAATCTCTATAGGCTACACTGAAGTGTGAACAAATATTAGCAAAGTACTAGCAAACATTAAGTTAATTAACAATGGCAGTAGCCAAAGAAAAAGTTGGAATCCTGAAGCCAACTTGGAATCTAATCTATTATAATAATAATCTCTTAATAAAGTTTTTCATTATCATCAACACAACAACTGAAAACTGTACAGACATCTTCTGAATGAAGATGATAATTAGCTGAACTGTCATATCCGGCTTTAAGAAATTAGATATGGGCATGTGCTATCGACAATATAAAATTAATTAATAAAAACCTTAATTTTGGATGTTGTCATACTAAATTATGCTAATGGGAAAGATAATTTTTTTACAAAAGCGAAAAGGTTCTAAATTCTTGTCAAATTAGGGTTGTTCCTATCCAGTTTAGCTTGTTCAGTAGAAACGGAAATCCTAGGTATGTATAGGTTTTTTCTGGAATCTGTAGGGTTTGATCACTGTTTTACCAACTTTTCATCAATTTTTTAGTTTAATGAGTTCAGCCCACGTAGCAAACGAACAGATATATTCAGGTTTCTACTCATACGTAGATGCCTGTGTGTAGAAATTGAAGTTGAGTCCAATTTGAGAGGTGGAAGATACACAAAAATATACATGTAAATCTCTGCGTACGTACTCACATTTAAAGGAAAAAAAATAAATATATGAGGGCAAGATTGATGTTTTTGAAGACTGAAAAGTAGACTTGCGAACAATGGATGCAAGTACAGTTCATGGTTACTATATTATGAGTAAATATAATATAATCATATAAAAAATCTGCATTATGCAAAGAAGTGATGGGCTCTACATAATGCGAGGAACTGGTGGGGGGTTCTACATGGGAACAAGAAAAGAAAGCAGCCAAGCAGGGAAGAATATATGAATAACTCTCTTTTATTTAGTTTATTGTGAGGAATATTAAAAAAAATAATTATGTGTCTGATATCTGTCTTTCTTTCACCTATATAAAGCCATTCCTCCCACTCACAGATCCATGGGATGCTTGTTTAAGCTACTGTACTGGAAGCCCTCCCTTCCATCTTCCTGTTGATTCCTTTTCTGAGATCTTGAAGAAAAGCTTTTCTTCTCACCTCTAAAATTCTCTCTCTTTCTCTCTCTCCTTCTGCCAGCTTTCATTGTTTGGACTTATGTCCATGTATTTCTCCTCCTTTCAGTTTAATACTTCTCAAATCTTCTGAAACTGTGATTGTGCAGCAAGTAGAAGAAGAGAGTTTATTTCCATGGGGTTCTTTATGGTTTCATGGGACATATGGGCTTGTTATTTTTATCTACACGTGATACTTGCATAGATCTGTGTATCAATCTTGCAATTAAGCAAAGATCACTAGACCAGGTTTATCAATTTTGAATTTTTTGCTTCTTTGTTTTCGGTGTTGGTGATTTATAGCCAATTTTTTTGTTGTATTTTCCCTAACTCTTTTCTTTTTGCTATTTACAAGTTAGAGAGATAAGAGAGCTTTCTTCAGTCCACTCATGGGTGGCAATAGGATTCAATTAGCTGCCGTCTCATTCATCCAAATACTGAGTTCAAGGATCAACAAGAATACCCAGTAAATGAGTGAATGATGCGGGAGACAAATTGAATCTTAAGCTTCCTGTACTTGGACTGAAGGGAGCTCCCTTTGCTGTTAATCTTATCCATAACTCTTTAGATCTTCAATTTTTATGACTATATATATATTCTCCTTACTGATACGCACACTAAGCTAATTAAAGATTAAATATACATTATGGTTGGCATATGCCTGATATTTTTTCCAAACCTAAACTAGGACACTGAGGTAATGCTAAATACAGATAACCCTTCTTCAAGATTACATGTCCATGTCCTTAACCTTGCGGTATTATACATATATATGTATATATGTATATGTATGTATATGTTTGTTTGGTCAAGTTATTCATGGTTTGGTTTTGCTGTAGAGTTGAGAGGAATACCAAATAACCAGCAGATTTTTCTTGGGTTAAGGGAGGTATGCAATCTAAAATGTTTATTCCTCTTGAGACCGTATCAGTACAAATAGGGTTTTCTAAATTTATAATCAGCTTTGATCAACAGTTTAATAATTTACTGGTCAGTTATACTGGTTTAGTGCCCAGAACTTTGAAAGTGCTGCTGGAGGGTTTAGGATTTCATCTCATCAACGGCAGGGAAAGCCAGCCGCTGCCCGCAGTTGCTGTTAAAGGATTGTTCTTCAAAAAGGCAGCGCATGAGGGAAGGTGAAGTTTGCAAGCAAGCGAGCTCACGCTCTACGACAACACTCGTCTTGGGTCTTGCTCTCTTACTGTAACAAGTTCCTAGACATGTCTCTCAGTCTGTATACAATTACCGAAATATCCCCGCCATCTTTTTCTTCTTAATTCTGAGTTTACCATAAACATTAATTATTTTCCTTCTTAATTCTGAGTTTAGCATAAACATTATATAATATATGAACGAAGTCTTCAGTCTTCAGGTACAGAATGTTGTCATAAAATTCTTTTCTGGGTGCTTCTCCGGTCGAGCATGTAAATTAAGAATAAGCATGGGTGCGTCTGTTCAAAGTGACTCTGCAATTAATTTGTACCCAAATATATTTAACTACTCTGCCTAAGTAAGCTCAAGGAAAGCTAAAGGTATTTAGCAATGGCAATTCATCAACAATGGGCTAATGATCCCACTCTCCATTTCTCTATTCATAGTACTGACACCAATCACCATTCTGAATAAGACTTTCAAACAACTTTGTGGCTGAACGTTAATTCTCAGTAAAAGTCGCCTTTATATTCGATAATTCAACATTATGCAGACTCCTAACGAATCACTATAATATGTGTGTGTGTGTGTGTGTGTGTGTGTGTGCATATTTATATATATAATATGTGATAAGCGCAAAGCTAGGGTTCTCCTCTTTTCCTAGCAATAACGAGTGAATTGATGATAAGTGCCACACGTTGCAGCAAAAACGTTGTCGTTCTCCAAGAGAATCTCTGTGAAGAGAAAAATAATTCAGTTCCCACCACAGATCGATGTTCTTGTTTTGTTTTAATACCTCTCTAAGCTCAGAGCCACGATGCTAAAAATGGGTACGAGCTTTTACCCTGAGTCTCTTTCTCCCTTCTACAAAATCCAACGGCTCTTCCTGTGTCACGACATATCATTGCACCATCTTTAAACGAACCAGGTGGTACTGTTTTTTTGGCATTATTGTTTTATAAGTATAGCTTTATGGATATGGGAATTTTCCACGTGCCCCATCCCCAATGGTCATATGAATATTATTCAATAAATTTAATACTCAACGAGATTTTAACATTGTTAAAAATTGAATTTGATATTGTCTTTTCCTGGGACTCGGATGTTCCAACCCATTTGGAAAAGGATTAGTGCAGATGAAGTGGATTGAATTTCTTAGTTGCCATTGTCGTATGCATCCAACTTCATCTTCAAGATCATAGACTAAATCTTTCCTTTCGTGGGATGTTGTGTATATGCTTATTATAATTAGGGTTGGATTCAGTCAAATTGTTTTAGGTGTTTATTTGGTGTTTAATTTAAATGAGTTGAATTCTTATTCTCAATTCAAATTTAATTGATTCAGTTTGAATTTAATAAATAGTCAAAAATTTGCCATGAAATTCACTTTCTTTAGCAACTTCTTTTTCTTTTTGTGACAATTTTTTCTTGTTTTTCTCTTATGCTTAATGGTAATTTCTTTGACTACTTAATCTTGAGATTTAACCAAAGTTTTTGGATTTGAATTAAGTTTGAGCGAACTTTTTCAATTTGAATCTACTTTTAAATACTTTTGGTAACATATTTACATGATGTGACAAACACCAGAGATTTTGTTTGGCTTATAAAACAAAAAAGCAAAACTCAAAAGTCATCCTTTTCTCTTGCAGACAGGTGAGGGAGACTCTTATTTCATTTTTTCTCTTGGCTTATAACCCATTTCTAACTCAAAACAATTTGCCTAGCTATAACAGGTTACCTTCTGATCAAGTGGCTCCCAATCTAACCCAAACACATGAAACTATCCAGCTGCCAAATACTTCAATTATTTGTATACTTTTATATTTATGGAAATTCAAAACTTTCGCCTTACCCCTTTGAAACACAATACCTAACTAGCAATTAAAGAAATCATTTTCATAATCAGAGAGCTGCAAACTTTGACCATGGTACTGGTTTTTATGTAAGTACTGATAATTAATCATCAGAGATGGAGATAATAAGGCTTTTTTTCTGGATAAAGGGAAACATTTGCATTTGGAGCCAACCATAAAAATTGTAAATTTTTATCCAAAATATATAGGCTTGATAGCTGTGGAGACAAGGGTGGTCAAAGCTGTTCAATATATCAATACAAATATTCAAATTTCTGAGGAGAGTGGCTGTCCAATCTGCGAAGTCCCTTTGTCACTCAATTATCTTCAACCTTCCGCATTCAAATATACATCAATTATTATCTCAACTCCTTTGCCAATCCCTTGCTTCAACTAATTAAAATTTTGAAAAAATGAATTGTGTTAGCATGGAAGTTTGCAACAATGAGAAGTACATGGAATTTGGATGGACTTAGGTGTAAGAAAATGAAGATACACAATACATCTAGGTAATTAGTTTTACATGGTTCAGCCAGAATGATCAATAACCTACATTTACGATGTTATTATTATCTAAATAATGTGGAATTATAGAATAAGCAAATACAAATGCTATATGTTTGGCTTAAAATTGTCATTGGATGTGTTGTCCAGTGTCGGTGTGCCCTCATTTTTAACATTTTTCAAAATTTATAGGAATAAGAGTTAGAATTATATATATGTTTAGGATGACATAATAGTTAATGACTTTATGAGTGTCGTCATAGTCTCAATATAATATAAAAGTAGTTGTACTTTAAATGCAACTATCGAAATCGAGAAAGATAATTTTTTGGTAAACAGTTATTTAATATCAAATAATGTTTCTTGTTGTGTGGCTTCTAAAAGAAAAAATGTTATGCTTGTCTTGTAGGTTATATGTTAAAATGACATTTGTTCCTTGGTCCATGGTAGAATTGTATCTTTGAGTTAGATCGATGCAAAATTTTTATTTATTAACAAAGAATCAATTTGAATTAATGATTCATCCATATTTTGTCTGTATAAATTTCGGTTTAATCGTTTTCTCTCAGCATCCAACCTTGTCCATTAGCAATCTAATCCAACCTAAGGCCAACACAAACTCTAAGTGATACAATTGGCCCCACAATTCATCACTGATAAATCAAGAGTCTTATCCTAAAATGAGGTTAAGGAAACTTGAACCTATTCTCTTATCTCTCCAAACCTCACATAGGACTTCTTTCTCCATTACTTTGGCTACGTTTTGGGGGCACCGATGTGGAATTTCGCCTTAACAAAATGAAACGAAAAGGAACAGAAAAATCTGGTGCATGCTTCTTTTCAATCGAGTTATGCTTACTTTGTAGGCCGTCGCAGACACTTTTCAAGGCCATTACTTCTATAACATGTATTAAAGTTCGACATGTTTGCAGCTTTTATTTTTTCAACAAAGCTCGAAATTACCAGTCTCGACTTCTAATATTATTATTCTTCAACATTTAAATATGAGAAAAAAAAACTGATATGACTTCAAAGCACTGCATCAAAAGGGATTTGCTTGATATATCTTTTTAGGAAATGTAAAAGGTAAAGAAAACAAGCCTTAGTGGATTTCTCTGTTGAAGGCATGCACCTCGATGCACAAGATGAAGCCGTTCAAACTTTAAAATACATCATGGACAAAAGAATAAAAAAGATGATTGAGTTCATTTTCAACCCTGTGATCATTTTATTGGCCATTTGGTGGTCCAAAAGATTGATTTTCGCAATTTTGCTTTTGCATCTGCATTTGGAACAAAATTTCAGGAATAGGGTTGGGTGTGGATGTGTAAGTTGAGTTATTTTTTTGGACATGAGAGATATAATAGCACTTTGTGAAGGTCTAATAAGTGACATTATAGTCCCATATTAAAAAAGTTAGAAGAACGGTGGGTATTTCGCTTTTTAAAAGTTTTTGGGTGAGACTTTGTCATTTAAGGAAACCTTGGGTGGGAATAGGTTGTTTCGCCATTCTTTAATAATATATAGTTCAGGGGACCAATTAAGATCATATGATTGCATACTTTTTTGTCACGTTCAAACTAAGGGATAACTCAAATATAGCAGCTTTATTATGCATGTATGTGGTTAAGAAAAGGATAAGGTGTTTGAGTTTTAGCCCATATAAGAGGTTGGGAAATATAGCTAGGGAGGTTCGTATGAAAGGAAATATGGTGGAGATATTTGAAGTTGGACCCTGTGAAAATGCCTACCAGATGGGCTTTCTGATAGGTCAAAGGTTCTCTAATTTGATAAGAAGCAGGTTAGCTAGAGATCTTATCCTTCAAAATCAGCTTCTCCCATTTGCTAGAACTCCAGAATCACGTTCATTCATCGAAGCTCTTTCAGAGAATAATCGAAACAAGTTTTCGGGATACTGGGATGAGCTTTCGGGGACAGCAGCAGGAAGTGGTGTGCCTGTTATTGAGGTAACATTGATAAAAATTGAGGCTAAATTGTGTTGTTTATTCACATCATAGTTGTTCACGTGCAGATTATACTTATCAACTTCAGGAAGGAGATACTTCCCTTCATTTCAAAGACTCAGATCAGTTCAAATGTCGATACTGCAGATGACTGTTCTGATGTTCTTGTTGTTAACGAATCAATGGCCATTGCAGCTCACAATGAGGATGGAAATGTGACTCTACTTGGCCACACGTATGCTATAATTTGATGTATATGCAGTTTGGCATATCCCATTTCCCAGGCTTCTGTCATGTGCAGTGTTTAAATATTTTGCAGATATCTGATCAAATGCAGACTGTCAAATGGACTATCCTTCATGGCTTATACCTATGCTGGAGAGCTCCCAAGCTGCGCCTTCGGTTTCAACTGTCATGGTTTGGTAAAAATATATGAAAATATGAGAATAATTGTTGTAAATGAGTGATAATGGAAGTGCTATGTTAAATCTCTTAATAGCAAAGTCTAAACAATTTCTTATTATACACCTTAGGCATTCATGCTGAACTCGGTACCCCCAGTTGAAGAAGAAATTGTAGCAGCTGGCATAGGGCGAAACTTTATCTCCCGAGACCTCCTCGAAGCCACAGGCATTAATGATGCTTTAATTGTAAGAACTCACCAGTCTTTCACTTACCTTTTGGAATTTAAGTTGAAAATTACAGGTATTGATAACTTGGTTTTTCTCTTCAGAGAATATGCTCATCAGAAGTTTCTGTCGGCCATAGTTATAACCTAATAGATATAAAGACACGCCAAATTTTGAATGTTGAAACAGCATCAAGGAACCGGGTTTCAGTTCGCAATATTGGACCAACACCATTTTTCCATGCAAACATGTATCTCCATCTGCAGGTTCAGCAGGTAAATCATAAGATTTACTGAATGGCTGCATCAAGGCAGGAGGATCACACTGCACCAACTGGGAATTACTAACAAGTGATGGTGTAGTAGCCTCTATGCCTAAGTGCAGTCAAATCAAATTGTTTCACATATGATTTCTCGGTCTTTCAGCTTTCATTAATGAACTAATACGTTTTCAACAAAGGTACAAGATGAGAATTCAATAAGCAGGCAAAAAAGAGCAACTGAGCTTCCGAAAAGATCAAAGGATGATTTCCTATCACTTCTTGGAGATACTAGTCACCCAGAATATCCAATCTACATGATAGGTAATATGGAGGATAATTTCAACAACCTCTCATCAGTATTATCTTGCTTACCATATAGGACCTTATTTTCAGGTCCAACACTCTACACATTATGCACGGCAGTAATCAATCTGGACGAACAAACACTAACAATAATTGAAGGAAATCCGAAGAAAGGAAAAGTTTCTCATGCTTTCTCTATGTCCTCAAAAGATTTTAATATGGGCCCATAAAAAGGCTCTCAGCAGACTCCATTAGCTATGCAGGTTCATAGAGGCCTAACACATGACCATCAATACACCGCATGGCTGCAACCTGATAACAAGCCAATTGTTTTACAATTTGAAATCAGAATCGAACCTGAGAAAGAGTCTGGGTGAAGATTTTTGTACAAATAAAGCTAAATACCTTTCCGTGGATCTCATATTTGATGGGACCATCTAGTTCAGCTCCAAGTGCCATTAATTTTGTGACTGTAGTATTAATGTCTGTCACTGTGAACGATAGTAAAGATGAATATCCCTTCTGCGTGACATGGTCACTGTAAACTGAGTTAGAGACCAGCATTTCCAATTAGAATCAGAAACAGACTTCATGCAATGTAATGCTCAATTGATTAGAATGATTATTGCATTCCTTCTTGTATTGAACTTTCAAAATTTTCTAATAAATGTAACAAACTATTCGCATTTTCTTACTGAACGGACTAACTTTCACTGTTTCCTATTGAGCCGCTGGGAGCTTATACCAGGAACTTCACTGGAAAATTTTTTTACGTTGTAAACAGCGAGAAAATTTACGGCATGGGGATTTTATTATAAGACTGGGTTTCTTCTAGACAAATTATCAAACAGAAGGCGAGGCAGAGAAGAAACCTGGGGGATTGCATCAAAGCGAGCTTTAGGGGACCAGACTCAAGTTCGGCCCAACGAAGAGTGCATACATTGACAGTGAAGTCAAGGCCCTCCGAGTAGAACCGAGCTGCTCTCGGGACGTCTTTGTGTAGTTGCAGTATCCACCTAAACGACGCTGCTGCCATCCTGTCTCTTCACTTCTGAAACTGGATTTTTCGCACTCAAGAGTCAATGGGAGTTACACACATGGGGAGGACATGACTCGGCCCAATAAAACAAACTCTCCGATCGTAAATGGTCCAATAACAATCACTCTGCAGTCTGAGCCCAAAACTATTCTAGCTGAATTGACAAAATATCACTCTTTCGTCGTTACTTCTAAGAGTGGAACTAAAGCTTGAACGTACCAAGCTCAAACAGGACAACCTCAATACGAGTTTAAGTTGAGTAAATTCAACTCGATCAATTTAGCAACAAATTACTGACAAATTCGTCTTTTTCATTTTCGATAATCTTTTTTTTTTTTTTCTAAGTAGCTTTTCGATGGGATAAATAATACATTGGAAAATAAATAGTATTATAAAAAAGATAAACCTGTTGAACTTAATTTGAACTACAGAACTAAAGCCCAAGTTTGGGTTTGACTCGTTCGAGTTGAGCCAGAATCTACCCCTAAATGCACCTACCATTAAGGCATTACCGTATGAAGTTGGAACATGGCAGCTAATAAAAAACTTCAAATGAATACCCAAGGCTAAATGACCCAAAATTGTAATGCATCTCTCAATTCATTTTCATCCATTCTGTAGCTATGCAATGATATTACACAGATTTACAAACTTAAAATTCCAAGATTACAGAAGACAAAATTACAGCTATATTTTAAGATACTGGCTCATTCAAGTTTATAAAGAGCCGTTCAATTTCACAAAACAGAAGCCTTTTGAAGTTCAGCAAGGGAGATCCCATAAGGCCTGATATGTATCCTCTTAACAATTAGCTGCATTCCTCAGTAGCCTAAGAGGAGCCTTTGAAAACTTTGAATCGTGAACGCTGCCCCTTTGACCTTGCTTCAAGAAGCTTTGTCTTCAAAGTATTGTCCTTCAATACTGGAGGCAATTTTGTAGATGACTCTGAAATGTCAATCTCTGGGGGAGTAAGTTTTGACATCCACTGGCGGACTGGACTAACATGATTCCTCCGTGCAGGGTAACTGCAAGAAGCCCCACCAGAATCGTTCTCTGTATGCATACTCTGCATGCCACCTTCTGACAGTAATATATGTTTTCTTATTAAATTATCAATCATATAGTTTGAGTTTGAACCGTGGAGCTCATCATGTTCATTCTTTCTTTCATGACTGTCATCTTCAGGGGCTCCACGATTTTCAGATTTATTTGCCATGCTTGATTCAACAGGTTCCCTATCCATAATCTCGGGCACTTTATTACCATTAGAGGACATGGCCCAAGCCATCTGCTCTTCGAACTTAACTTGCAAACTGGATGGGCTCCGACCCCTTATTCTTTCACGAGAAACAATATTTTTCTTTATTTGGTTATGCTTCATCATTTCACCAATATGACTGTCTACAGCTTCATCTCCATGCAACTTCATGTCACCATTGCTTTCTTTGTTTAGTTCAAAACAATTTGAATCACTGCCTGCAGAATCTTCTTCATCTCCAGCAGCTTGAGGTGCACTCACAGCCTCATTTATAGGGACAGATTCAAGAGAATTCCGTCTATCCCTAGGCAGCATATTATCAAATCTCTTAGAAGAAGCCGCTCGTTTGGCCTGAAGAAAAGTCTCTATTTCAAGGCCCAACTTGTCCATCATTGATTGCTTCTCAGGAAAACCACCATTAGCCTCTTCTAGCTTCATCTGCATCCTTTCGTCAATCCATGATTCAGATATATGGAGAATCAAATTATCACAATCAGCCTTCCCAGCCCAATCTTTGTCAGATTTCTGTTTCAAAGCATGCACCTCCTGTTCATAGTCTTTTATGCCCAGAGCAAATTCATCACAAAGGTCTTCCAAAAGTGTCCTTGATTTATTCTCTCTTTCGAGCTCTTTCAAAGCATTAGAAAGGGAAGCTTTCACCTCTGATAGCTCCCGTGCTAACTTCCTGTGTAAGCTCTCTGATCGTTTTCTCAACTTCCTCTCATCCTCTAGCTCCTCCCTCACAGACTGTACAGCAGCATGGATCCGATCCTGCTCCTTACTCTTTCTAACTAGCTTATCCTCTGCAATTTGCTTCACCAAATCATCTATTTCATGCCGATCTACCTGCTGATCTCGAAGTAACTCTTTGATCCTCATACGGGAATGGTCTAGCTCTGTCTTCAATGCTTTTATCAATGCTACATTTGAAGCATGCTGTTCTTCCAAGCTCCAGATCCGATTCAATACTTTTAGTAGTTCTGTGGACGTTTTAAGATTATATCTTGACTCAGCAACCCTTCCTCTAAGTTCTATAGAACTGGTGGGAGTGACTGCAGGATTATATGGCGCCATCTGCAGGAGAAGAGTACATGAAACAATGCTGAAGCTTCCAAAAAAGCAAAAAGATTACCATCCTAGCTGTCTTAATGCTTTCATTGCTTTTTTACATTGAAGTTAGAGGTGCAAATATATTCATTACAAATGTCAGTAAAAGAACAAAGCCATATTTTGCAGCCTGAAATTATACAACAGCTCAGCCATGGCCCATGGTGGAAAATTAAAAACCGTAATTTCCACAATGTTAACAATACAAATTTCTTTGTGATAATGCCTGTGTGATAATTATACTTCTAACACTACAGAAGACACATGAATGCAAAAACCAGGGACAGGGGCGCTCAGGGTGGAAGGTGTGGCATTCTAAACAGTATCTCCCATGCATGAACAATCTGTGCAAATATTAATCATAATCACTCTGTTTCATTCCACCCGAAAAGAAATCGTGCAAGATACCCTAGTGTTTGCATTCAATCAAAATCAAACATGTGCTAAATGAATTAAAGAAATGAAGATGAAGAAATGATATAACATATACCTCCATGGAACTACCATAACTTGCTGGAGACACAGGCTGCAGGGCTCGATTACTTCTTTCAATTGATCGATGATGTTGAATCAATGATTGAGCAATATGCCTCCTTAAACTGCTTGCACTTTCCGGCTGGTGGAAGAAATAACAGAAAGATCAATGGCAGAAGAATAAACACCAACTAAAAATTATCATGAACTTCTTTTCTTTAAGGACAATACAGGAAATAAAAAGCAGCCCCCATTCTAGAACTCCCAATGCTAACTACAAGAAACTTCACAAAATTTAAACCCTTTGCATTATGCATTTAAGGGTTATGCAGCCGGACATATTCACACTGAAGAATATTGTATTAGTTATGTAATGATTCAAGCAACAATTTCACTTCTACAAACCCTTAATTGAAATAACAAAAGAACCCTACAACTTCACAGAACCCAAATTAATTTTCCATAGCTTCTTTTCATGACTAGATCATGATAGAAATCAAAGTGAACGCATTCATCAACTGCACATACACAATAAAGAAGCAAGAGAAACAGACACGCACCTGTTCAGGAGAGCTTGGAGAAGGATCAGCCACGAAATGCGACAAGTCAAGAGCCTTGTCCTTGTGAAGCTGGTGGTGAGGACGGTGGCGGTGCATTTTAGAGTCACTGACACCATTGAAGTTAACACCCCGGTGCATTTTAGAGAGAGGAAAGTGATGATGGAATTCCCAGAGAGCGGCGGCTAATTTTCTTGCAGAAAGATGAGTGTTTTCTTTAATGATGCTATCATGCGCCTGCGCCTCAAGAGAAGGCCAAAGTCTCCAAGAAGACGCTGTTGGAGTACTTGGGCCCCCTCTTTTTGCCACCAAGACCCCTCTTCTCAACTTTTCTCCCAAATTTTCCTCCTTTTCTGCTACCCCATGTTCACTTTTTCCTTCTCTTTTCATTTTTTTATCTCTCTCTGTCTATCTAAACTTCGAGATCGTTTTCCTTTCCATCATTCTCTCTCTCTCTCTCTCTCTCTAGAATTTCGAATTGGGATTTGGTAAAGTTTAGGATGGTGGCCTCTCAGCTGGTCAGTGAGTCTGAAATTTTAATCTTTTTATTGCTGTCTGAGCTGAGTCGAGTTGAGTTAAAGCTCGAGTTTTCACACTCTGTGGTAAGTTGGAATCGTCTTCATCTCATGGCAAAAGTGATAAGGATTGCCTGTCATGCATTTAGTTTACATCACCCGCCAAAGTCTCGTTCATTCAATATAAAACCTTTTTGGGAAAACAAGAAAAATATTGTTTTTACTACGGTATTAAAAACCGGATCGAGCCGATTAATTCGATCGATTTGATCTTCGCGAATAAAAAAATTAAATTAATTTATTAAAAAATCGTATTAAAAATTAGATTAAATTAGATAGAATAAAAATCTTGGTTTGATCCGTTAGAAAAATCAAATTATTTAAAAAAAATTTTTATTATTAAAAGTTTGCTTGAATGAATTTTGGACATATATAAATATACCATTAAATTAATATAATATTTATATTAAAATAATTTTAATTATATAATTTTATTTTTAATATTTTTCAATTGGTCAAATAATTGGATTGAGACTTGACTCAAATCAAATTAACTCGAAATCAAAAATAAGTTCGATTTGAATTTGTTTAATTCAAAATTAAAGCAAGTTTAAGTCAAAATGTTTGATTCGTTTTTTAAATTAAGTTAAACTCAAATTAAAAAGAATTTGATTCATTATAGCTCACAAGTTAGATAAATGATTCGATTTAATTTTAATTTTCACTTTTAATTTGATTTAAATTATATCAAATAATTATTAAAACAACATTATTTTGTTTATAATTAAATAAAACAATATTATGATATCGATGAGTTGTAAATTTGAATTACGAACTTAAGTCATGGATTCAAATAATAAATTTAAACTAAAATTGAATCAAACTTGAGTCTTAATCATTTTTATTCGAATCAAACTCAAATCATCCTTAATTTTGTCCCAACAAATTTGAATCAAATTCAAGACGAACTATTATTTATTTGAAATGAATTCGAATTTGGTTCAACTCAAACTCACTCGTAGATTTGACTATCGATTGAATTAGAATGCCTTCTTTATCAAGTTACTATTTGATTCAATGTCGAAATTAGGATTAGATTTGAATCAAATATATTCGGATTCATTTTTAAAATTAGTTTAAATAAATATGAAACAAACTATTCGAATCTGAATACGAACACAAACCCAAACTATAGTTTTAAAAATCAACGAATACGAATCCGAATGCGAACTATACAAATTAAACAGAATACGAATCCAAATCAAACTTAAATTAAAAAAAATTTAATTATATTTTATTAATTATAATTTTTAATAAAATATAAATTCAAACTATAC